>VXBA01005454.1:38303-73859 GCA_013399895.1 Serilophus lunatus
AGTTCTTCAACGAGAAAACACCGGAACTGAGGCGGGGCCCGGCTGGCTGGACGAGTGGGAAGCCAGCGTGGCCAGGGAGAAGGCGACGATATTCACGCAAGATGAGAAGGCTTAAAAGTCGAAGCACGAGCCCACCCCGCTCTCTTTTTCAGCCGCCGCTGCGAGGAAAAGCATCACAGCCCTGGTGTCCAGCGCCTGCAGGCCCCCGGCGGGATTCCACCCATTCCTCTCAACTCGGGAGCCATTTGGCTAGCAAAGTATCCTTCAGAAAAAGGGAGGGAGGGAGGGAGCTGTTTTCACCTGTGTTTGTGTTTTTTTCAGAGAGGCTGAAGGGCCGGAGGTGCTTCCAGAGAGCCAGAAGGGAGAGACACCCTTTCCTACCCTTCCTCCCTGTTTCTTTCAACTAGCCATCTTGCTGAAAGGAACAGTTCCCTTCCTTTATTTGGGGTTTTTTCCCTCTTTTGTGTTTTTTTTTCTTGCGTGTTGGGGGGGGTCCCTCAATGTAGTTCTGGGGTCTCCTGTGGGTTATCCTACCCCTCTAATTTAATTCCTTGTAATAAATTGTTCTCCTGCTGGACCATTCTATTCAGTTTTCCGTCACCTTTATTGAACCTGCCCCCCTGAATGTTAAAAGGTGGCCAAACCACCACAGATCCCTAACATACCTTTAATCAGTTACAATAATATCCTTTTATAAAACAGTACTAACTCTACTAAAGGAAGAAAATTTGCTGAAGAGTGCACTCATGCTGCAGTTTTTCAAGTGGTGGAGTTATTTTTTCCACCCTGTAATTTTCTCTAGAGATTCTACAGATAGAAACATTTCCAATGGATCACTGGGTATTAAGGACCAATTTTCTTTCAATCAACAGGAAAACAAAGTAGGGGTTCTGGATAATATCTTTCATCCCTCTCATGTTTTATGTTATCATTTGTCAAGGGAACAGGGAAACAGTTATAAAAATTAATGTTGTCCTGCACAGCTAAGCTTTGAAGGCTTATCTTTTGCTTTTTATCCCAGAGCCTTTTCTGGAAAGTAGTTTTTTAAGAGTAATTTTAAAACACAGCACAATGTGGTACAGACATGTAGTTTCTGAAGGGACAAGAATACAAACTCATAAAACTGTCCAAAAGCACTTGTTTAAAATTCAGAAGATTATCTCATAGGTCTGAACTTATTTAAATGCCTTGTAGTGGACAGCAGTGTTTGGGAAAGAAAATGAAATATATCCCTCATAATTAATTACTTCAGGAAAGACATGAACTTTTTTCCAATTTGTGCTAAAAAGACTAGACATTAACAATTTAACACTGTTAACATGACATATTATAGTATTTCATATCATTCATATCATTTTCATATAATTACTATTATATCCCACTACCTGAAATGTCCAGTCAGGTAAAGATTACACAAATGAGAGGTGGTATGAAAACACAAATGTAGAAAAATTTAGTTTGCCTCAGCTTAATGCACAAAGCTAATTAACTAAAACATTCTACATGCTCCAAAGTTTTCTCAAGGTCTTTTGAGAGAAGAGACAGAAAACAGATCTCTGCTTTTCTGCAGCACTCTGCAATGGCAAAACTGTAATCTTTCTTACTTGAACTGTAATCTTTCTTACTTGCCACTTGCTTCTCAAGTGACAAAATGAGTTCAAGCGTGTTAGCTCATGTATCTCCCCAGAAGACCAGAAAAAGGAATTTCTGGTGTGTAAGTGCCACAAGCCCAGGATTATAAAAGCTGGAGAAAGTTATTTTCAGAATAAAAGCCCAAATACCCCACCACTATCTCTGTGCTTGGAAATGTGAATTTTCTTGTGCATATTGCAACTGCAAAATGTAGAAGCTGTAACTGTGATCATTATTTGGGAAAGAGGCATGCACGTGATGTTAAGATTGCCTCTCACTGCGGCACTCTAACTACTCTGATTTAACATCAATTAGACACACCCAACACTTGATCCAGATCTTTTGGGTCATACTCAAAATTGCATTGCCCCATATATAGCAAAAGAGACATTACAAACTTCTGCCTCTGCTTACACCATCAGAGTGTAGACAGCTGTTATGAGGTGGAGCATTTTCATGGTTTTGCAAGAGTCACCTGACTGAAGCATGGGGAAAAGAACGTTAAGGAGCTAACAATGGTGTGAAGATTGAATCCACAAGGGACATATTGACAGTACATTATTTTCAAAGCAATAATCATAATATTTTTACAACATACAGCTGCACAACAAAATACACATTGCTGTTTTTTGGATTCAGGTGTCATATTTATTCAAACATTGAAAATCCTTGGGTTAGCTGTAGCTCCAGGCCATCTACTGCGACGAGCACTTTGACGAGCGAGGGAAAACCCGGAGTCAATCAACGTGATTGTTAGGACGGGTCTCCATTTATTGCAAAAATCCAAACCTTTTTATTACATTCTGGTTAATTATGCCTACCAGGCACTATGCTATTGGCCAAGCTCTAAAATGGTGACATTTGCACTGTTTAACTCTTAAACTATGCTGGTGCTTTCCAGTGTTTACTGGACTTGGCCACAGGTGCACTTCCTTGCTACAAAGTTGCAGTGTCTTGTTCCAGGGTCCTTTCCCACGTTCTTCACCGATGAGCTCTTTCTTCTGCTCGTCGTAAACAACTTAACACTTCCTTATCAGCCCGACTTGCATTTTCTTGCAGAGGCCTACTTATGCTAACAGCCTTTTCTAACTCATGCTAGCAGGAGGATTGCTTGTACAACGGCTCAAGAGACCCGTGCCCCTGCTCCAATAGCCATCCATCAACAATCTACTAGAAAGAACCCTTGCCAAACATAAATGTGTGCCCTAACTTTGATAAGACTTGAGTTTTTGTGAATAAGTACGTTACTTCATTCTGCTGAGAAAAAGCGACTGAGTCCTTTCAGAAGGTATTGCACTGTACTGATACATATTTGGCGCTTCCAAGACAAAATCCAAGGCAGAGTACAGGCAACAAAATGTCTTTATTATGTGATTTATCTTACAATGCATATCTCCTTGTGCATGTTGCCTGATGCCCAATTCAAGCTGTACAAGAAATAAGATGGGCATAGTTTTTGCTGGTTTTGAACCTTAGTCCATGATCATAAGATAGCCAGAAACATTCCAGAAATCAGGAACTTCCTGAATTTTGAGTTCATGGTCAGGGACTGAAAGACAAAAGAGGAATCCCCAAATATCAAATAAGGTGCACTACTAAATCAAGTAGTCAACTTGATGAGAAAGAGAACTTTGCTGTGGCCACATTAATCTAAGGAGAAAATTCACATGTTCTCCAGGTCTTATGTACCATTACAGTGAACTCACAGGTTCCTCACAAGGACAAGAACGCCCCTTCATTTCTGTCAGCCCTCCCTAATTCTTCCCACAGAAGACCCAAACAACTCCAGCACAGAATGCCATCCACAGGATACAGTCCTTCCCTAACTGCTCCCATGTGGGTTCTTCCCATGGGCTGCAGTTATCCAAGATCTGCTCCAGCATGGATCATCTTTATGGAGTACAGTCCACCAGGAACAAACTACTCGAGTGGAGGTCCCTGACAGGCCACAATTACTGCTAGAAATTCAGTTCCTGCGTGAGCTTTTCTACGCAGACTATGACTCTTGCCAGGATCCAGCTCCTTTATGGACTCTCCATGGGCTGAAGTTTCAGGGCCTCCAGTCCCCTTCCTCAGCAAGTGCATACAAGCATTTAAGCAACTTTTTGATTCATCCCCCTCCATAGGGAGCAATTAGCTTTGATATGCATGTTTACTTTAGAGCAAAGGGAAAAGAAATGCCTTTTCAAGAGAATACATTTATCATGTTCAAAAACAATAATGTTATTTACAAAAGCAGAAGCAACACCTTTAGGAAACTGCTGAAATATAAAGTGAGAATCACCACAAGTGAGATAACAATCCAGTGGCCAAAGTCCTCAATTTCACTAATGGTGTAAGATACGGTTCCCTACTCTGAATGAGACAGAACAAAGATTTAACTACATTTAACTGCACTGTTGTTTCTTTTGTAGTATCCATCACTCTTTAGTTCTGACTAAAAATTTCAAGTATTTCCAGTAAAGGTTTTTCAAAACTGATACAAAAGAAATGTGTGTTTCAATGAATTGGAATTTTCCAATACATCAATTCCTTGATTTATGACAAAATTACTTGACTGTTACCATCACTACTGGCAACGGAAGTCAAGTTCTGTACTGCAGCTAGCTTTTCTGCTGAACAGTTGCAGAAATCTTCTGAAACTGTGTCACTTAAATGGCCATATAAATATCTGATTTTCTCTGAATCATGGGATAATTTTTTCCATTCCTTCTGAGAACAGAATCCAGCATTTTGCTTTCAGAATGGTTAAACTGCAGTGCACTATCTTCTGATTTGTCTAGGTTCTGTAAAATATATTATAATGGTTTTCCCATGTTAACATTTGTGATGTAAGACCCATGATTATCCCACATGTGCCCAACAATGACAATCATTGTGATGGTGCTATGAATAAGCCACAGAAATATTTGCCCTACTGTGCACCTGCAACTGAACAACAATCTCAGAAAAGCACAAACTGAGTATGTAACATAAAGGTACAGAAATATTAAGAGCAAACTAAAGTGTCCATATATCTATGCAACACCCCCTGAAGAGGACTCCCAGGCATTCTTAATGAGTTCCAAGCTAAACTTTGCACACCATTTATTTAGTTAAACAGAAGACAACAGTACATGCTTACCAACTTTAAAAGATCCTAATCAAATATCACTGCAATCATGCTGACACACTTCTAAAAATGTTATTTTTTTCTCTGCATTTTTCATATATTTTTCATGTTTATTTTATTAAAAAGCATTTCTGTCTGGATATGTTTAGAAATACCTTCACAGAAAAAAAAATTAATTGTACTGTTCATAAGCAAAAATAAAGGGAAGAAAAGATGAAAAATCTTCAGCAGCCCCAAGGATGCAAATAGAAGATTAAAAAAACCCGTTGTCCAGTACTTTTAGGATAGTAAGAACTGGCATAAGTTACAATGCTTAACTGTATTTTCTAAGGAAAGCTAACTACAGTATCTTTCTGTGTGTAGGAGCATCACACACAGAAGTTGTGTGTGTGCCTTTGAACCAGTACTGGAACTGAAATTGACAGAACACCTCTAATAGCTAGAGAAAGAGTTCTCTCTAGACTCTCTGAGGTCCTATTTCAGAATATAAAAAGAAGAAGAACTTATTAATACCCCTATTACAGCTGCTCAAATTTATAAATAAACAATCACACTGTTTTGCTGGAGTAGGAGTCCCAGTTTCAGGACAGTTAAGTTGTAAGTCAATTATGGAGCCACTGATCAGTGAAAAAATGAGTGCAAGGTGAAAAATTAAGTCCTTCTAACCAAATGGGACATTTCCAGAGGTTCCTTAAATCATCAAATAACATGTAATCTCAGTGAGGGACAAGACGTCTGTATCAACTAAACACTTTCATTCCCATATAACTATACAAACTTTTCTTGCAGGAGACACCTTGTAGAAATTTACAACATATTCTACATACAGGGATTAAAGAGTAGTGTGAAGTAAGAGGGACATGCAATGGCAAAGATGCATGAGAAAAGGTTGTAAATTTGAGGGCAGAGATTAGAATATTAACACAGTGATAGTCTTTACATTGTATGGTTTTCTTTAATGTTAACTGAAATCCGATAGGAAAAAAGACTTTTTTAGACAGGACAGGAAGAATCTTTAGGTGTACTGAGTAAAATTTCCTGTTTTCTTCAACAAAATGTCAGCTTTGATTCATGTTTTTCTATCATTTGAGAAGAGTTGCTGGATTTGCCCTCTGAAATCACTCAGAGAACCCTACCTATGTGCTCTGTGTTCCTGTCACATACAAATTTTGGTGCAATGTACATCCCGCATAGTGCATTTCATTTAAGTGTATTAGGACTGTGTCCTAACATTCTTAAAGTGAGTGCTGGGATAGAAATATGCTTACTGCTTACAGACAGAACTATTAGCACAAGCAGAGTGTTTACAGAAAAGGAAAATTTGAATTAACATAAGCAACATAAAGGAATTTTTGCAAACAGATGGCTGAACCAGTTGAATTTTCAGTAATTCATCTGTAGTTTTGAAGGGTGGAGAGAACCCTTTTTTATCACAGTCTAGATTCAGAAAAGAAAAATATTAAGTTGATTAAGTGTCAGATACGTCAGCTCAATCAGCCAGGCACAAACATGCAGACTGTTATCAGCGTAAAAGCTGGAGAAGCTTTAAGGTAACGTTCTAGATGCACATCTCTGGGCTCTGTTTTGACACAACCTCTGTAATTTGTCTTCACATTCTGAAGTCTGAGAATACTTAACATGCAGAGCTGCTCTGACCTTGCTGTGAAGTACCTAAATCTGTACCCATGATCCTGAAAACTGTAGCTCAAACTGTCTGACAGCATTAGTTGACAATTTTACCTTCTAGAGGAATATTCTTTTTTTCTCCCTCTGGCATCACCTATTGCTTATGTCTCTGCACATGAACAAAGTCTTTTGAACTGGTCAAGAGGTGTCCTCTGGTCTCTTCTCTTACTTTATCACTGTAATGGGTTAACCTTGGCTGGCCGCCAGGTGCCCACAGTCGCTTTAACCCCTTTTTCCCCCCCAAAAGTCAGGCAGGGGAAAAGAATACGATGGCAAACGGTGGGTTGAGATAAGGCAGTTTACTAAAGCAAAAATGAAAGCGAAGCAAAGCCTGCGCAAAAGCAAAACACTAATCTAATCTCTGCTTCCCATCCGCGGCGATGACCGGCCACATCCGAAGAAGTGGGGCTTCAACGCGTGTAGTGGCTCTCTTGGTGAGCCACCATGGGAGNCGTGTTATCAGCACCACGCCAGCCACCAATGCACAGCACAGCACTGTGAGAGCTGCTGTATGGGAAATGGGCTCCATCTCAGACAGACCCAATACAATCATGATGCCCAAAAACAATCTAGAAACATAGACAGCTACTGAGCTGGTCATCCCACACAGGCCTGGGCTCCTGAATTCCATAAGCATGTAGATTACACACACAGAATTACACACAGAATTAATGAGGTTGGAAAAGACCATGGAGATCAAGTCCAACCTTTACCTAGGTTAACAACCTACCCAACATCAGTCTAACATCTATGCCATCTAAACCATTTAAACCATCTAAACCATACCACTAAGTTCATCATCTAACCTATCCTTAAACATATCCAAGGACGGTGACTCCACCACCTCCCTGGGAAGATATTTGACGTCTTTCATCCTGTGCTTTCTACTCAGTCAGGTGTAGGCATTTGCAGTCTGAAAGGATGGGTGAGTTTCTGTTGCCATTACTTCCATTTTTCAGAGAATATCCAACATTCTTTGCATCAGAATCAGAAAAAACCTGAAAGTAAAACAATTTGGATGAGTCTCTGGCAATCAGTTGTGAATAATAAAGTAGTCTAGACTGCTGTGTTCCTATATTTGCATGTATATAAACTACACAGCTACAAAGAAAATTAATGCCACTAAAGATCTCATTTTGAACATAGAACTTGGGTAGAAACTTGATCCCACCAAAATCAGTGGTCAGTATCTTTTTTTCTTTTTCTTTTTTTTTTTTTTTTTTTTCATTTAATAAGGCTGTTTCACTATGAGATTTGGAAGCATCATAATCTAAGTACGTATGTACACCTGCCTTGTGTGTTTTCTGAGGAGAAATGTCTCATTGGTACAGAGCTCACATGCACTGCAAATTACAGCCTTTAATATTAAACTTGTTGTGATATTCTTTTACAATCTAAATCTGCACATCTTAGTAATCCATTCCTACCAGTGCATGAGCATTTCCATGTGTAAATCTATGCACTTCAGTAGATCAGCCATACGTTTCCCTAAAAGCAGGACTGGACCCAAAGGGACATAATTCAAATAATGGTTAAGGGACAGAAAGCAGTTATTCATATGAAGTTAAACAGAAATTTATGTCTTGATAATAAGACTAACATCGCCCTCTTCTGGTTTGAACATCCAGGTAATGAACACTGATAATATATGTATCATTAGTGGTCAAGTTATCTACAAATTCTGTTATTAAAAATCAATACCAAGACCATAACATTGTCTTCATTTTAGCTTTATAGTATATAAAAGATTATTTCATCAAAATGAATATGAGGAAGAACTTCTTTTACACTGCAGGTGACTGCAGTGGAACAGACTGCCCAGAGAGGTTGTGGAGTATGATTCTAAAGAGTTTGGTTCTGAGAGTTTCTGTGAAATGAATCAAAATATCAGGTTATTTTTAGGTTTTTAAAGGTCTTCTAATGTTGATAAAAGCAAAAATACATTATTTTTACACTCAGTGCAGGCAGTTTGGGGAAAGTGTGGGGAGTTCAAGTGATTAAACAAAGTTTTAGGGTCAAGTAGATAAACAGCAGAACACTGCCAAACAGTTGCACAGGACTCTAAATACTGGGGCTGGGTAAGATACAAAAAGAAATGAGAAGAAAGCAACCCTGTACAGGATGCTGAGAACAGGTGTTTTAACTCCCACAGTTGTCTGAAAAAATTCACAGAGTAACAAACTGACGTAGGGTTATGCTTAAAATATCTGTGAACCTCACATGAATATACATAATGAACATAAGTTCGTTACCCTTTGAAATCCACAGCCTTTGTCTCTGTGTTTGATCATGAATCATTTTACACAACCACAGACTATACAGTATACTAGATTACTTATTTCTTACGAACAATTCCATTTGCTGTATTAAGTTGCAGTTTCAAGTTCATTAGTTTCCTTTCTGCAGAGATACTTTGTCATTGTACCTAATCAGGTCTTCCCATTTACTGCTCCTAAAACAGATATGCAATACAACATTCTAGGTGCCGTGCAGAAATAAGTATGCCTTTATTGATGGAAATAGTGGTGGCCTAGCATAGAGTGGATGTCTGGCTGGTCTGAGGCTGAGAGACAAAGGACTGTCAGTGTTGACTGGAAGACATTAAGTATAAATCAGATGTGTTCTTAAAAAATCCCTGCAGAGATTTTCTAATTGAAATCCTTTCTCTCTGACAGGGATGGGGAAGAGGAGTTGACAGCTAAGTCACAATTTATTTTTTTTATTACTGCATTGCTGTCCCCTACCCGCTATACACATGACACTGAAACCAGCGATCTCTACCAAAAGGTATTCTGTGTTTCTGAAGCAGTAGTTGTCTATCTGAAGAAAATATGTCTCCAAAACAGTGCTATCATACTTTGTCGTTCTCTAATTTTCCCTGCTGAGATCTGACAACTGTTTGTTCCATTGCTTAGTACTTCCCATCACCCTCTAAGGACACGTAGGCTTTAAGACAATTGTGCAATTTCAATTGGAAAATGAGAGACCACAAAATATAGCTCTTTATTAAATATATTCATAGTAAATATATATATATTAGTGATAAAACACAGAACACAAAACAATAACTCAATAACTAACTGAAGAACTTGTCGTGAAAACAAAAACAAAACCCACCCTTCCCATTCGGGTCAGTTTTAATTCTCTGTCCAAGTCCCATAGTCATGATAAAATGGCCACCACAGCAAAAAGGTGGGAGGCAGCGGTCTAGGAATGCCAAGGGCAGATGTGTTCTCATCAACTCCCCAGATGGAAACAGGGAAGAAATCCTCTGTGGATGGAATCTCCCTCTGAGGGGGGATCGAGCTGTGTTCAGGCAGGCAGTGTCAGGACTGCAGCAGAGACACTGAAGAGAGAAGTCATGCTGCTCGCTGCCTTCTGTGCTGAGAGACAGTTCTGCTCCAGACATCACCACTGCCATTTTCTTCTTGGAACTCCATGGCAGAGGCTGCCCCCCAAATCCAGCCCATGCCTAGCAAAGCCCTGACTCACAGATGGCACATAGAGGAAAGAGAAAGAGAAAGAGAAGAAGAGAAGAGAAGAGAAGAGAAGAGAAGAGAAGAGAAGAGAAGAGAAGAGAAGAGAAGAGAAGAGAAGAGAAGAGAAGAGAAGAGAAGAGAAGAGAGGAGAAGAGAAGAGAAGAGAAGGGGCCGGGCTGCACTCAGCAAGGGAATCACCGCACTGCCCCCCCGCAGCGGAGATGGGAGAGGGAAAAATCAATTGAAAACAAGGATTAGAACAATAACACAGAGTTAAAACAGATATGAGACTGTGTGCTTCTTTCAGACACTCTCCTTTGGCTTTGTGAAGATATCTCACTTAGACAGGAATTCTACCATTTTCCACCAAATATTAACCAAATATACAATACCAAATATATGATATATATATATATGATAACATATGATATATATGTCATATATATATATGATAATATATGATACCAAAGTCAGATATTCCTCTTGTGATAAAGTGCTAAACACATATCTAAACCCAGGTTTTAAGACAGTAGATTCAGCAACTTAAGCTAACACGTTGATGACATCAGGCCATCAGCAAAGTTGCTAAGACATGGCAGTAGGTTTCAAATCTCCACGCTTATCTGCTTCAGGGATGTTTTAGATCTGGTAGCACTTAGTCTGCCTAATCACACAGTATTTGAGTGATGACATGCTTAGTTGTCTCCTTTTCTTTCCTCCAATCTTTTTCCCTCCTCTCAAACCAAGAGCTCTTGTTTCTTTTCAATGATAAGGGAGCTTGGCTGCCTGCCCAGACTTCCAGCTACTCATCTGTCTGTCTTGAAAAATATAATAGCTGCAGTTTGAAAGATGAATTTCAGTTGTTCTCTGGGAAAACACAAAGTTGGGGAAAGGAGACTGGTGGGAAGAGGGAAGGGTGAAGGAAAACTCACTTATCATGTAGTAAGTCTCGTCAGGGCTAAGATACAACTATCATGGGTCAGTTCTTATTCCACAGAAATTTCTGAGGTAGGGTTGACAGGCAGTCTTAGCTCATGTAACTTGCAAGTATGAATAAGGGTGGGAATTAAGGGATAAGGACAAGAGCATTCTGCTACAAGTCTGTGGCAATAACGTGTTCAACTCTATAGAGTTCTCCTTTCAAAAATATTATTGCATAAGACATTTCCCTCCCTTTCCTCAAGTAGCTTTGACTCCACAGGTACTTGGATATATTCAAACCCTAAATCTAGATTCAGGCACACATAGTCAAAAGTAGTTTAATCTGTTCTTCTGACAGAATCATCCTTTCTAGCCTCAGCTTCTTGCAAAATTATTTATGTTATTGCTAAAGCAATTTAGTTTATGGAAGCCTATGTAGTAATTCTCTTTCAGCCTTCATGACACAATTTTCTCTCCACTCTACAGATTCTGTTTTACTCCATTTTTGGAAGAGATCAAAGAGATCAAATCATAGTTTTACATCAGTCAATGTGGGGATAAAGTTTTATCCCAGCAGATCAACAAGTGAAGATGAAAGAGATCCCCATAGCCAGTCACATGGAAATTACACCATGAGAACTGACTGATTACCATTCGAAAATATCTGTGGAAAGTTTTTCCTTCTCTAGTTTGTATGGGTTTGTACCTTTATTTTCATCTGAATTTTGAGTGTTCTTATATTCAAAGCAAAATACATAAATAAATGAATGCATATGTACATATATACTTAATACCACTGAATCATAATTTTAAGTCCAAACAATATATTTCTCCAGCTGTCTTGTACCATGACCACAATATTTTTAAACGAATCACTGGTGAAAGATTCCTAAAAACAAGTAAGTGTTAGTTTACAATTTTTTTGCATAGCTTTTTTTGAACACCTCTCCATCTAGACAGTTACTTCATCACACAAGTATACATATGTACTATACATTGTTTCCTTGGACAGCTCTTACCACAATATTTCTAGCTTCATTAGAACTGTATGACTATGTGTTATGTCTTTACAGCCACTTTACATTTGCTATTAGACATGAGACTTTTCGACTCTGTGAAACCATTCCAAATTTCTGCTGAATGGATTTTGATACTGTTAAGCATAGGTTCTCTCATACAAAGAACTCCTCAGTTCAAAATGCAGATGCTCAAGCTAAAAAAGCTGTTTTGTAAGTCAATGAAAAATTAAATTTGAAATTCAAAAATTTAAATTTGAGCAATTTAAATTATCTTATGAGCATGCCACATCTTTTATTTCTGCATTAACTGTAATCTTTCTGCAACCAAGTTAGCAGAAATCACAGAATCAAGTAGGTTGGAAAAACCTCTGAGATCATTGAGTCCAACCTTTGACCTAACACCACCTTGTCAACTAAGTGTCACATCCAGTCTCTTCTTACATACCTTCAGGGACGGTGACTCCACCACCTCCCTGGGCAGACTATTCCAATGGACAGTTACTCTGTACGTAAAGAACTTCCTCCAAGTTCCTCCAACTTAGTCCAAACAAAAATTCCCCTGGTGTACAGCTTAATACCCTCTTGTCCTTCTGCTGATTGTCTGGGAGAAGAGACCAACTCCCACCTGGCTACAGCCTCCTGTCAGGGAGCTGTAGAGAGGGACAAGATCTCCCCTGAGCCTCCTCCTCGTCAGGCTAAACACTCCCAGCTCCCTCAGCCGCCCCTCACAGGACTTGTGCTCCAGTCCCTTCACCATCCTATGTGCCTTTCTTTGGACATGCTCCAGTACTTCAACATCCTTTCTAAATTGAGAGGCCCAGAACTGGACACCTCACTCAAAGTGTGTCCTCACCAGTACTGAGTACAGGGGAAGAATCACTTCCCTGGTCCTGCTGGCCACACTATTCCTGATACAGGCCAGGGTGCCACTGGCTTTCTTGGCCACCTGGGCACAGTGCTGGCTCATGTTCAGTTTCCTGTCAATCAGAACCCCCAGGCTTTCTGCCTGGCTGCTCTCCGGCCCCTCTGTCCCCAGCCTGTAGCGCTGCAGGGACCCAAGTGCAGGATCCGGCATTTGGCCTTGTTGAATCCCATGCTGTTGGATTTGGCCCATCTATCCAGCCTGTCCAGGGCACTCTGCAAAGTCTTCTACCTTCCAACAGACCAATGCTCCCTGCAACTTGGTGTCATCTGCAAACTTGTTAATTAAGTCCATTCCCTCAGCCACATTATCAGTGAAGATGTTAAACATGACTGGGCCCAATGCTGATCACTGGGAAGACAGCACTGGTAACTGGCCCCAGTTGGATATGGCACCATTCCCCAGCACTCTAAGCCCAGCCGTCAGCCAGTTCTTTACCCAGTGGAGTTGTGGGCCACCAGCTTTTCCAGGACTTTGCTATGAGAGACAGTGTCAAAGGCTTTGCTGAAGTCCAAGTTGATACATGCACAACCTTCACTTCATCCACCATGTGGGTCACCTGCTCATGAAAAGAGATCAGGTTGGTCAGGCAGGACATGCCCCTGCTAAATCCATGCTGGCTGTGTCTGATCCCCCAGCGATCTTGTAGGTGCTGTGTATTCCTACTCAAGATGATCTCTTCCATAATCTTGCCTGGGACTGAGGACAGGATGACAGGCCTGTAGTTTCACAGATACGGATGGTGGGGGAAAGCAAGCAGCCAATCAATGTGATTGATAAAGCAAGCTCTAACTTTATTGCCCAGCATTACATCTTTTATACTTTTTACATAATATATTCATGGCAACAAGGCATAATTGGCTACAGCTTATAGATCATAATTTGCATGTTTTTCTTACTTGTAATTTCTTTAGCAATGCTTACAATTTGTTTGTCTGCTGTTCTCTGTTCCCTACTTGCTACCCATTGCTTCATAGTTGCAGCTGCTGTTCTCTCGTTCTGTTCTCTGTCTAGCTACTTATTTTTTCATAGTTGCAAACCACAAGGCTAAAGGACAAGATGACCGTTCGCTGTTCTGTTCAGCATGACTTGCTCTTTGTTCTGTGGCCTTTTCCCCTGATCCCTGCTTACTTTAGCTAGTATGGAGTTTCCCACAACAGTGGCTCCGGGGATCCATGTCTCTGTTCTGTCAACCATTCTTTGACACACGGATCTGCCTTCTAGCCCTTCTTGTGGATGGGCATCCCATTGGCCAATTTCCAGTTACCTGGGACCTCTCCAGTGAGCCTAACTGTTGATAATGTTTTTGGAGAAGCTGGTTTACTCTTCACGAATATCTTACTTTCTTTATATGCTGAATTGATCTGTCAGATACAGCTCTGGAGTCTGATTTTGCTATTTTCTTAGTATTTCTTCAATGGTTTCCCTGACAAATGCTGATGTGAATGAGAATGAATCTGCAAACATGTTGGTTTTGCTATGTTTTAAATCTTAGATGATAAAAAAAACCCAACCTGCAAGCATTAAGTGCAAGATGATCATGATTCTGTATACTATTTGTGAAAGGAAACAGTCCTTTAGAAAGGTGACAGCTGTGCTGTTACTGGCATCAGACACAGCCTTCAGAAATTAAACTAGTCAGCAGGAGCAGCAGGAGAGATTTCCCATTCTGAAAAGAATTCATTTTTCCAGAAAAGGCACCTTTAACAAGGTTCAAGCTGAATGTTGATTTAGGCCTCAGGCAGTGAAAAAAAATTAGCCTGCAAATCTCAGTGAGCAGATGCCAAAAACGTGTCTAATTTACAAAATTAAGATGGAGGTCTTAGGAGTGGCCTACAGAGAGAATGCTACTGCTCCTGCTGCTGCTTACAATGTCAAAATGGGAGTGTTTCTGAGGCATCATGTCATCCAGAACTAGCTGTCACAGAGTCCAGAGAGAGAGAAACAGTAAAGAGCTGTTGATTGAGAGTGGCAAAGGAAAGAGGCCAAGTGCATGTTTTCAATAGGAAGAAACAGCACTGTCAGAGCGCCAGAGCAAGACCTCTGATATCTCAAATGTAAACTGCAGCAGTGCTGTGTACGAGTGCTGGGGATGCTGCTGCCACACGATCTTCTTCTGTTTGCCTTAAAGACCTGTACACAAGGAAAGACAGACATGACTGTCACCTGGTGACTCATGCACAACCCTGTGGCAGTATGCACTGCACTGGCCCTACACAGCTTTTATGATATTAATATGGGCCCAAATGGTTGAGTCCTTCTGTTGTTTCTTTTTTCACTTGCTGATATTTCTCAACTGAGCATTAATCTTTTCATAATGTAAGAATACTTTTATCTACTCCTCTTGTCAGCTCTAAGCCAGTTCCCATCTGAAATGTTTGCTTAATCCCAGGGATTTTTTTTATTAATTGGATCTACAGGGGTGTTTACTTTGCCTGCCCTTATCAAAATCCTTGCAGCTGTCAAATAAGGAATGCGAATATAACTAATATCTGTGGATCAAATACATTAGACTGCCTGAAATGGTACTTGTCAAAAATTGATCATCTTAAAGAAGAGGGGGGCCATCAGCTGGATTATACAGTAACTGATGAATCTCAGAGAGAAATTTGAAAAATACAGAAGGGTGAAAATTTGTAATAATTAAGTCTTGCAGCTTGTTATGTATCCAGTACTGATCCTGAGTTACACTTCACTGATTGGCAGTTAATGATGTTCCTACAACAATAAACCACACTAATACTGATTTAAGTTTTCCCCTCCTACAGGCTTGACTAAGGAACTAGCCTTAGGAAAATGAGTTATTTCAGTCTTGGGTTCACTGACCAATTCCTACTCCTGTCTCACTGTCTCTACCTTGGGGAAGAAAACTGATAGGCAAGATGAGAAACAGAGCAGTTGCAGATCTCCACGCTAAAATCACACTTCTAATCAATTGCAGAAGCAGCAGGAGGCAACAGATCAGAAGCTGATATGTTATCCAAACTCCCTTGTACTGCATCGTACAACAGAGTTAGTATGATTCATGTGATGCATGATAAGGATTTTTGTCTTGAACACAGCTATGATAGTACAAAAAGAACGTTCCAGTTGTGCATAGTAAAAGAATTTATTCCCTTCCCTTCCCTTCCCTTCCCAAACCTTCCCTTCCCAAACCTTCCCAAACCTTCCCTTCCCAAACCTTCCCTTCCCTTCCCAAACCTTCCCTTCCTAAACCTTCCCTTCCCTTCCCAAACCTTCCCAAACCTTCCCTTCCCAAACCTTCCCAAACCTTCCCTTCCCAAACCTTCCCTTCCCCCTTCAGCTCCTCTAAGTGAGCATGAGTGCAGAAAGTAACTGAAATGATTGAGCTGCTTCTGGATGTGCACAAATTTTGTCGGTGTCAATTATGTTCAAGGCTCACAGTGAAGGAGAACACTTACAGCTTAGAGCATACAAAAGCTGATCTGAAATCCATAACCTTCTCTATTATCATCAGTTTGCTAATGGAAAGGATTAGGAGGACAGCAAGAGATATGATGACATATCTGAGGCAAAGGTGCCATGGCAAATAAGGAAAGCCCTATGATTCTTACTCCACTGATGGAGAGCTCTTGCAGACATCTGCTCAGTTATTTCTGTATTGAATTCAGGCACTGAATTCAGGGTTTCCTTTGATCACTTCATATAGCAGGGAAAAAAATGGCACAGTGGTGAGCAGATGCCTGGGTTGACAGCACCTGACTCTAGGAGCCCAGCCCANCCCTGCCCTGCCCTGTATGGGGAAAGCCTCATCTTGACTTCCAGAGAGCCACCAACCCTTGGTACATATACACAACCCTGACAATAGTTTACACCTGGCCCAAGAATGAAACACCTGTATTAGATATAATCAATGTAAACATCATTTTACATATATGTTGAAGAGGTGTTGTGGTATGTCTACAAAGCTTAATCCGTATATGAAACCAACATGTGCAAAAAAGCAGAGACTATCCCAAACTAAGTCAAAAGAGAATGATAGCACTTTTGGAGACGTCATGCTCCATCAATACTGAATTCCTTTATAGTAGAAACAGATGAAGACAATTCATTCTTGTCTTCTGTGTTCACTTGGAGGCTAAATGGTTACTAGAAAAATAATGCCAATAACATATTGAAGTATTGATCCTAATACCTAATCCTACCATTGCAAAAAAAGTTGACCAAGTTCAGGAAAGATGAACTTCAGTATGACCTTACTACGTCTATAAAGCTTACATATTCATAACTGAAAAATACTTAAGATGTACAGAGAGACATGGAATCATAAGAAAATTGTCCCAACAATAGAAAGTACAAGAGGAACACATATCATGAAGGAAGTCCTACTTTTAATTTTCCTTTTTTTATTTAGAAAGTAAGAGACACATTCCTGTTCTATTTCATTGGTATCAGGAATAATCTCAGAAACCCTCCCTTGCACTTTCTCATTCTAATTTAAAATGTCTTCAGATTAATTTTACAAGTAGGATGAAATTGCCATGTCTGTAAAGCTTAGAGAAATGCATTAGAAATAAGATTAATATAAAATGAAGGAAATAGGTACTGTCTTCTTTTTATTGGTTAGCAGAATAATAAGCTATAATGTAGTGTTTATTTTAATTTCTCCTATTTTTTTTTAATGTTTAAGTACCCTTACTCTACCAGTTCTTTAGATGTGACCCTCTAAATTACATTCCCATGCCATATCTGCCCTGAAGATATATGCTACTGAAGTCAAGATTCCTGAAAAAGGTTGAGCTGAAAACTACTAAAAGCTTTTTGCAGAAATGTAGCGGTGCCGTTGCATTCCAAAAGTTTAGCACAATTTAGTTTTGCAGCATAAAAATACTTTTCCTTTTGATGTTCTCATGTATTCTGTTTATATCCTGTATATAGTACTTACCGTATTGCAAAAGTGTGAAAGGGAATGTGTATTAGTCCAACTTACCTTGAATTTAATGAAGGAGTTTTTAATAAGCTATTCATTCAACTTACAAAATGAATCTAAATTAGCCTTTCAGGACATTTATCAAGTCATATTAAATTAGTCGGCCAAGGATGCTGTCATTGGCAGTCACGGGACATTCAGAAAATCCTGCAATTGTCACAGTTACCTATACATGATTTACATAAAGCAAGTATAAAATAATTTACCTTTGCAATCAGCATTTTCCCAGGTACATTTCCTACTCTTCCAATATTGAGATGCTTAACTAGCTGTGAATGTATACATAAGGTCCATATTAATGTGTACATATTATAATGATTGCATATTAAATCATTAAGGCTTTAAAACAAACCTTTCCTTAATTTGCTTTCACATATAACACAGTGAGTTATATAATAAGAAATAGGTTGATCCAATAATATGCCCAATAATTATAACCCATAAAGTTCCAACGTGCTAAACATGCAAGTCTTGGTGAGGTTGACACCAAGACTTGTGTTCTCAAATTATGGATTGGAGAAAATTACAAAACAAAAATTTTCTTTTTCTTTCTGTGTAGATTTCTTCTTCTAACATGCTGAAAACTGTCACTGCTACTCCCAGGCTGAGAATCCCTTAGCCAGCAGAACTTAATTGACAAAAGCACCTCTATTTGGCAAGGAAAAAAACCCACCCTTTGGGACAGTGAATA
Organism: Serilophus lunatus; assembly: GCA_013399895.1. NCBI lineage: Eukaryota > Metazoa > Chordata > Aves > Passeriformes > Eurylaimidae > Serilophus > Serilophus lunatus. The sequence goes on from VXBA01005454.1 coordinate 56,717, forward strand.
TTCTGAAATACTATTTGTTACAGGCAGGTTCTTTTCTGAGCCTTTTACCAACAGCACTTTGGTATGACTGATAAGGCAGAGCAGCTCCTCTGATATGCAGTACAGCAATAGCTCCTTGATGGTGTTGCGTAGAAGAGCAGAGATGAGGGGAATGCTGAGGCACCCATTCCTAGTCAATACCACCATGAGTATGTGAACAGATCTCCTTCTTTAGCTTCACAAGAAGTGAACAAAATCCATTCTGCCAAAAGAGAAAAGTGAGTTTCATTTACCCTCTGCACCCCTTATGCAACACATTCCTGATACAAAATTCACAACACCCAGGTGAGCCAGTGATGATTCAGCATCGCACAGCCCTCCCCAGAAGACCAAAAAAAGGCTTTCCCAGCTTCACTGTGGGATGTTCCTGCCTCTTGATTGTGAATGCTGGAAATAGAAGTGTCACGGAGTATGTACATATGCTGGACATGCTGACACGAGGAACAAATATTAATAGAGAGTCTTATTAGAATTACTGGTGGAAGTAGAGGAGTGTATATGTATATAGAGTTCTGGCCAACAGAAATTCAAAAGTTACAGCTTTCCTAGTGATTTACTTGTGGTTGGTAGCTATTGAAGCAAATCTAAACTAAGCACTGCTAGAGCAGGTACTGTGTCAGAGCAAAGAAACTTGACTGGTAGTTTGAGGAGGACTTGTAAAGGACTGGAAACCGGACATTGCTGGCAGCACTCACAGCTGTGGCATAGTTATCTCCTTGCATAGTTATCTCCTTGCAAAAGGATTTTATATCCATTCTATCTGGTTTGGTTATCTAGACTGAACTATACTGATGCAGTAATACCTGAGTCTCAGAAGAGTGACTATATACTTCTACGGAAGGAAGGAAAAATTAGTACTTCAACAAAACACATTTAATAAAAAATACAGGTTAAAACTACAGGTTAAAAGTAACTGCCCTCATGATTATGTTGTATCGGTGTAAAAGAAGTGAATTGCAATAGTCTCTCATAATAATTTTCAAGAGCTCAATTTTTATGATTGAGGTCACAGGTTTCTCATTCCATATTCCTATTGTGATGATAAGAGGAAATGCATAGGAAGTACAGAAACTGAGACAGCATGAAGTTCTATCTATTGGTGCCTGCAATTTTACAAGTTTCATTAAATCATTTATGTTGGAAAAGGCCTCTAGGATCATCAAGCCCAACGATTAACCCGGTACTGCCAAGTCCACCACTAAACCATGTCTGAGTGCCACATCGACATTTCTATGCACTGCTATTTCCCAGGACACTCTGTTCCAGGGCTTTTACAACTCTTTCAGTTTACCTAAAATCCAATCTAAAGCTCCCCTAGCACAACTTGAGGCTGTTTCCTCTTCTCCTGTCACCTGTGACTTGGGAGAAGAGACAGATCCCACCTTGCCACAACCTCCTTTCAGTTGTAGAGAGTTGCAGAGTCTCCTTTTCTCCAGGCTGAACACCTCCAGCTCCCTCAGCTGTTCCTCAACAGATTTGTGCTCCAGACCCTTCACCAGTAACCTTGCCCTTCTCTGGATATCCAGTACCTCTATGTCTTTCTCATAGTGAGAAGCTCAAAACTGAACACAAGATTCATAGCATGGCCTCACCAGTTCTGAGTACAGGGTGTCAGAATAAAACAGATCTGATAAGGAAGGAGATTCACTAGTCTCCTAAATGTCTTTTCTATACGTAATAAACTCCAAATTCTTTTTAAAAGAAAGACATGGTTTAATTTAAATCTTTCAAAACTTAATTAAAACCAAAACAAATAGGAACTCAATTAAAAACATATTTGAAATAATTTAAAATTATTGTCAATTTGAATGTAAAATAATAAAAAATAATCTTCGAATTAAGAAATAAAAGGTTATTTATAAACTGTTGAATGTAAGTACACAATAATTAAGATTTGCTTTTCAATTTTTCCTATTTGAGAAAATGTTAACCAGATCTGTTTCTTCTAAAAGCGTTGAAACTCACATTTCATTAGGAAATCTTAAACAGCTGTATATTTCAAGTTTATATTTAAAATATTCATTGAAGACCATAAACATAATATGATCAAAACAACATTGATTCCTTCACAGCTCATACTTTTCCCAGCTTCTTATTCAGTATTTTACAGCTCCTACAGATTATTTTTTTTAAATGACCCTAAAAAGAATTACTTGTCACTTTCTGGATTCAAGCAAAAAGAAAATCTTCTAAGAATTGCCAGGATTTTTTGCTCTAGTGTGGGCAAATGTCTTAATACATCTAGACAAAATGTAGTGTTTCCACAGTGCTGAGATTATATTTCTAAGACTTTTCATAAATTCAAAATAGCCAAAGTATCAATGATGTTTACTACATTATACTTCATAAGCAAAATGGATAATATTGGTACCAATAATGTAAATTTCAAAATAATGAGTGTGAAGCTTGCTGTGGCATTAAGCTGTGTTATTATGGGTAGACAAAGCAATTATAATTTCAGTGATGTCAACACACTGAGCATCTCATGAGATGTGTACTGCCATTACAAATATGGGTCTGAAGAAAGGAAATATTTTGAAAACAATTTACCATAGAAAATAACATGATGATTTACAGTACTAGCTTTCCAAGTGGTAATTTCTAGTTATAACAATGCAGTATCAAAACTTTTTGACATTTTACCCATAAATACTAGTGCTGCCATAGACAAGGTATTTGTTGAGAAATAATGTCTTCTTAAATCAGAAAACAAAAACTTATGGCCTCAAAATCATTAAATATTTCATCACAACAACTCCATATGTATGAAATATTTATTATTTCTGTATCAGAGACAAAGTATGGAATGCTGACACTTACTAATCAGAGTTCATGCTACAAGGGACTGATATGAACCCAGCTAAACTTCCTCTAAACACTGAAATGTAATGAAATTTGCCCATGCAACAAGTGAGCACGAGGCTTATAAATTATGAAAAATGCAGCATGAATGAGAGATAAGTGATACATAGGTTTTATACTTGCACAGTCATGTTAGTTACCCTTCCAGGGAAATGGAGCTTGATTTGATGTTACTTTCATCATGCATAAGATAAAAAGTGCAATGTTCTTTTGTATAAAGAGAGTGTGTCAGTCAGAACAAGTTTCAGTTACAGTATTAGTGGTTCCTGCAACAAGGGAGAAGAGTTTCTGCTTTGGGTACCCATGGTTAATTAAAAAGACCAAGAAAACCAATGCAGAAAAAAAAATTCAAAAAATGTTCACTAATCCTTAATGCCTTCCTACAGAATTACAACAGTACTTCCATTGAGCAGACATGGAACAGGAATGAATAGCTCTTTTCTCTGAAGTTTCTGGCTGGTAAATTGCTTTTCTGTCTGTAATTTCACTAATCTCTAGTTCTAGAGCATGGCAAAATCTTTGCAGAAATACAGAACTAAGCACTATAAGGAACATCTCACCTGCCGATCAGGAAAGGAAATCTCAAAGACGAACTATTAATAATTAGACTGGTTATTAAACCGTCAGGAACTAGGAGTCTGCTATCTCAGTAAAATTAGATCTTCTAATTGTAAGAGTAAGGAATACTGAGCAGCAGTAAGCTATTTGTCCTGACTATCAACCCAAAAGGATATGTGACTCCACAGCCCATTTTTTCCCCTCCAATTGCATAGAAATTACTTAAATAAATGCTTTGATAACATAAAATAACAAAATGGTCTATGTTAAAACTTAACGATTTCTGGCAAATCTTAAATAGCCAGTCAGTCTCACTCTGTCCAGCTGCTTTATAATGTATTCAGATAGTGATGAATTCTGTTCATTGAGAAATTAAAAACATATGCCTTTTACTGAATATGATGAGCCCTGAGTTTGAGGCCAGTGACACATTTTAGAATCATACAATCATAGAACAGTTTGAGTTGGAAGGGCCCTGCAAAGGTCATCTACTCCAACCACCCTGCAATGAGCAAGCACATCTTCAAGTAGATCAGATTGCTCAGAACTCTGTCCAACCTGACCTTGAATGTTTCAAGACATGGAACTTCTACTATCTCTCTGGGCACCCTGTTTCTGTGTTTCTTCACACTCTTATTTATTTCTTCACCCTCATTATAAAAATTTCCTTATTTCTAGTCTTAATCTACCTTCTTTTAGTTTAAAATCATTACTCCTTTTTCTATCACTACAGGTCCCATCGCAATGTCTGTCACTGTTTTCCTTATAAGCCTCCTTAAAGAATTGCAATAGGCTATAAAGTATCCCCAGAGGCTTCTCTTCTCCAGGCTGAACAACTCCAGTTGTCCACTTGTTCTCCATGCTCTGACTATGTTGTCATCTTCCTGGCACTCCTCTGGGACCCACTCTGGCAGGTCCACATACTTCTTACTTCTTGAAGACCTTGGCACTGGATGCAGTACTGTAGACAGGGTCCCACTCCTCTTGAAGTTGAATATTTGTAGCCCTTTTCTTTCTTCACTAATTTTTTAGGTACACTCTTCTGAGCATATTTTCTCAGTACTAGGTAGTATTATTAGTAATCTTGTGCAATTTGTCTTCATATGAACTACTGCAAATAGCACTACTTGGTTCTTACTTCGGAACAAGATATTGATCAGTTTAAAGAAAGGGAACCTCCCTTTCCGAACAACAAAATGAAGTCCCACAGTAAGCCAAGAAAACTTCCAACAGATTTCAGAGGAGAAAAATTGCTTAAAAGCGAGAGGCAGATCTTGCTTGTTCTCTAGAGATTCAAGCACATCATCTCAATTTAAAGACAAACAAGAAAGAAAAAGGGTAAAAACTACTTATTTTTAGTTATTGTTTTTGCAGCCTCAAATTTTTGCAACTTAAACAATGTCTTATGAATCTTGATTCAAGAGAACAATTGCCAAACAAACAAAAAAGAAAGATTCATTTATATTTCTGGCCATTAAAAAAACCCTCTTTTCTATTGGTGGTTAAAGACCACCAATTCAAATAAGGAATGTATTTTGGAATGTATTTCCTAGAAAACAATAATAGAATATTTTTCTAAATAGTTACCTATCACTACATCATCATAAACAGCTGTACAATATGCAAGACTATGCTTTTCAATCATACGCTTTATTAAAAATGGAAAAATCTCTACAAACTTCACTTACAGAAAAGTTTTATTCCAAAACTCTATTGAGTTAGTGGGTACTACTGAGGCTGAGCACATGCTTACAAACTCAAAAGTTGGTTTTACTCCTGTGATTCCCTGACGATCTCCTGAGCTCTGAAAAAGTTGCCTCCTTTAGATCAAAAACCACTAGGAGAACATATATCAGAATAAGGCATTTCTGGACAGTTTGCTTCCCTGTGCTCTGTATTCTGTTGACAAAAATCAGTATCAAATTTGCCATTCACTTCACGTGATTAGAGCTGCAGTTAATACAGGCTGACCTGAGAAAAGAAGGAAGCCTTGCAAATCCCAGTATGAAGAAGATGCTTCCTTTGGATCTTCAGGCTTTATATTAGGTTAGAAAGTGAGATTTATGGAAACTATGTCAGATCGCCAAAATGAATGACATATACAAGTAGAATTCTGAGTTGTTTAACAGTCTCAAGCGTGTGCCAACATGATACCTTGATTCAAAATTCTGACTAGCATTAGCATGTGCTGACATTCAGCATTAGTCTCCCTAACAGGTTTGTTGCCTAGAGGCCATGGATTTACAGAATTTACTGTGGTATGTCAACAGAGATTTATAGTAACTTTTATAACCTTTAAGCCAGTGTTTTATTAGCAAAGTCTCTGTGGGAAATGCTTATGGAAAACTCAACAAAAACATTAAAGTACTCTTTGTAGGATAAAAATCCCTGTAATATTGCTAAGGCATAAAAATATTCAAACAACACAAATTTAAATGAGATCATGGTCATACATTATCTGAGCTACGGTAGTATATAATAAAAAAATGGAATAACAGTTTCCTTTTTCTAAATGCTGATTGTTTCCCTAAATTACTGCCTTTGGCATCAAACCTCAGAATCTCTGTCAGCACTTTTATTGATTCCAAGACTGTGCTGTAAAAAATGGCAGAACCGCAAGTTTTTTTACAGAGGTATTTTTGTCCATATGAATGAAAATCAAATGTCATCTTCCAAAAGAATTGGTTGTGGATGGCCAGTGCAACTGTTCAATGCTCTCTGCATTGGTATGCACCATTAGCTCCCTTTAATCTCTTTGTCCGAATTTTTTTAATTAGCTCAGCATGTCAAGGTAGACAGACATCACTACAGAAATATAATTCTTGTCAATCACTGCAATTCTTTCCCTCTCTCAACCAAGACAATATTCTGCTGAGTGTTTCAGAGAGCTTCTTGGATTGATACTGCAATCTAAAAAACCACAAGCAAGGAATTAAGCTCCATCTAAAAGAGATTAATTTTTAAAATGCTTTGTGGAAGGTCATGTATATCTGTTAGGACTACTCATGCATCAAAATGGTTAAACTTCTGAGACTCTTTAGGTTTTGAAAGCCACTTCCAAAAGGGTCAGGAGCTGATGTCTTGTGTGTATACACTAAACTTTGAAAGCTTTACTCCATTTGACTTGTCTCTGTATCATTTAGCAGTATCATGCAATGTAGGTTTATGAATCTCAACTTGAAGAAAACACTACTGTTGTCAGAAAAGCTGCCAATCATGCAGATTTGATGCAAATATCACGAAGTTTTTTGGGAAACAGAGTAAAACAACTTGCAAAGTAAAATTTCGCATCTTCCCACTTAAAAAATTAATTTGTGATCCAAAGTAGCATGAACTGGCATAGACAGATTATGACTACAAACAGCCTGAAAAACACTGTCCTAAGATGACAAGGTGTCTGTCATCTCTTCAGCATGAAACCTGCAAACCTGAGGCTTTAACAATTTCACTGCTGCTTTGCTAAGAAGAGGTGAGGAAAATGGAAGTGTTAATGTGTCAGCATGACAACTGGATGAGTGTAAGGAAAGGTGAGAAGAATCTCACTGAAAAGGAAGGAGAAGGGAAATAGGAAAAATTGAAAAGACAAAGAGGAATTCAAGAGCAGTCATAAAGGTAACGCAGCATTCATTGATCTGGTTTACTTGTTAACTTTTTGAATTCAGTTTCTTGGACCAGAAGAAATAATCAATAAGCACCTAAAAACTAATAAGTAAGCGATCATTAAAGAAAATATGTGCAAATGGTTATAACTGCAGGAACAACTGCAGTAAAATTCTTAGGAGAATATTTAAGTCTTCAATAAAACTTAAATTAGTAAAGAGATATAAAACTTGAAAAAAAAAAAAGAAGGTAGTTTGCAGTATTTCATCACATTCCTGCTTGGTGACAAGCTCGTCAGAGTCCACTAAAAGTCCTTAGACTCACTACCTTTAAGTCAAGTCTCACTACCTTTACTGGATTTTATTTTTATTTTTTTCAGCACTTCCCACTATTTCTGATAGTTAACCATTTTTTTTTTGTTTTCTAAACTTTATTTTCGTTATGTTATTTGGTAATTTATCTGTATTATTATATAGCTAAACTAGTCCTTTTCCCTTTTAGAGGTCATTCTTTAACTTTTCTATGTCAAACAACTCATAGTTTATTTCATCTTTGGTCATAACAGGCTGCACATTGACCCTTGCCTGTATTGTTTTTCTTAAACACTGTATTAAAAACAGTCTTATACCAGAAAACAATGTAGTATGCTAGCAAGGAATTCTGGGGTCTCATTTCCCCTTTTCTTGGAAACATCTTTTTTCATAACTCTTGACTTGTACTTTTTCTGTTATCAACTGCTACACTAAATTCCTCTAATCTTTTGTCATTTCCAACTAAACAGCTTTCAGTTAATAATGTATTTTCTTATTACCACTCCCTAAGGATATGATTAAGCAGCTGTATTATTAAATTTCATCTCATACCTTGCAGACTATTCCACAAGGTGACCCAGTTTTTCATCCCTTTTTTTTTGATGATGCTGAACAATTTTGTTTTATCAGCAGGCCTCATTAGCTCTCTTCTGCCAAAGACTGTAATGAAAATATTAAATTATATTGGTCCCAATACTAATCTTTGAACAATTCTACTTGTAGTGTTTCCTCCAACCTGACAATTTCCCTTCCAAAGAAGGCCAAGGCAATTTTATCTTTAACCACTTTAAAGTCACTAAAAATACACTCACAAATAAATGTTTCTAGTTATTTTCTGATGGGCTATGCTTTTTTAACTCCATGAGCTGTGGAGTTTGTGGGTTTTTTTAGATTCTTAGTCCATTACTACTGTGGGTGCATTTTCTCTTTTTTTTAAAGATTCCATTAAAGCCACAACTTTAGAACTCTAAGATCATGAATTACAGCCACTAACACAGCAGCGCCAAGTCCAGCACTAAGCCGTATACCTAAGTGACACAACTACACATCTGTTCAATGCAGATGTGTAGTGACTCCACCACTTCCCAGGGCAGCCTATTTCAGTGCTTCATCATTCTCTCAGTGAATAAGCTTTCTTAATATCCAATTTAAACCTCTCCTGGCTCAACTTGAGGGCATTTCCTCCTGTACTGTCATTTTTTGCTTGAGGGAACAGACAAACCCTCATCTGCAACCTCCTTTCAGGTAGTTGTAGAGAGAGAGAAAGTCCCTTCAAACCTCCTTTTCTCCAGACTAAGAGAGGTCTTTGAGAGATCATTGAACTTTATTTAGTGAAAGCTTCAAAACTACCTGGAAATTTTTACTTTTCTAATGAAAAGGAAAACATGGGAGTGTGTTACAAGTAATTTCATATGGCAGTCTTCTGTAACAAAATTACTTACAAAGAAACTTCCTACACAGGTAGAGAAGGAACATGAGGCACTTTTTTCAGTAGTCAAGGGAAAAGAATAGCTAGCCTGGTTTGAAAACATTCATTTGAGTTTCACTTCCACCCTATTTGAAGCACTTTTCATATTCTAGCCTTTCCTCCACCACTGTTGTTGTTTACCTCCAATTACAAGTACTGTTGCCCTAGATGAAACTTGACAGTCCACTTCCAGGGCTTTGCTTAGACTTCTCCAAATCTCTATGTTCACAGAGTGGTACGTTTTTACTTCCTCTTATGGTTTTTATTGGCAAAGTTGAAGAACATAGAGTTTTACAGTTTACCTGTTTTGCAAAGTCACCAATTCTTATTTTATCCCAAAACTTCCACTTATCTGAAAGTTAAAAATTAAAGCCAGAAAACTGAGAAAATACTTCTGAACTTCTAACAAGTTCTGCTAGTCCCTTTTTCCACATCTTGTGCCCATGTACACATGGCACAGGTATACACATGAAGGGCTCCCTTAGGAAGCACTGAAATCTACTTATCGTACTGAGGATTTTAGAGATGGTTAGATTATAAAAGCCTAAGCCTCCTATTTATTTTAAAATCCAATTAATTGTATTTTAATGTCATTATGGGTTTGTCATTATCTAGGAATACCTACGGACTTAAAATTTAACAAAACTGTAGTCAACCATTTCATAATGAAGAAGTTCTCTTTATATCAAAAATCTCAGGAATTTATGTATACATTCCAAGAACAGCTGATTCTAGATTCAAAAATTCTTCACTCCTAATCCTGAAATGCCAAAAGCAAAATTCCCTAATCTCTTCTATTTTACTGAAATTTTGTATTGTAATTTCTGGAAGCTGTTCACAGCGATCCAGTTCCAGAGCCTGCACTCTCTTTATGGACAGTATTTACCTTCTCCTTTTCTTTGCTGTAATTACTGTCTGCTCCCTGATGTATTCTTACTGCCTTCAGACATCTTTCCCCAGCAGCCTCATCCCAAGGGCTTTTCTTTCTCCCTTGCCCTTTCACATCTATGTTCCTTGGCTTTAACCTACGTCCTATTAGTATATTTTTTCCACTGTGTGTGGAGCTGTGGGGGTTTGGGGGGGGTGGTGGTGCTGGGTCCACTGGAGGGAGGGTGTTGGGGGTTCTTAGTAGGAGGGGGGAGGAAAGGGGATGTTTCGTTTTAAACGTTTCGCTGGCTCCCCGTTCTGTTATAAATCCTGTTTATTTCCCTTAATAGCCTTCCCTCGCTTTTCCCCCCGCACCTTTGTGCTGGCTAGAGGGGAGGGGAGGGGGTGCCCTCTCTCTTTCTCACTCGGGGAAGGCAGCAGGGTTTGCCCAGCTGTTCCTCCCAGCAGGAACTTTCCGAAACACGGCGGAGATGCGCGTGGTTGGCTTGACCTGCTTCCCCGGCAGCGGGTGCTGGTGGACGTGGCTGCGGGCAGGAGACGCCGGCTGGAGGAGGCTGGCTGCAAGCGCTGGTTGCGACCCCAGTGGCGGGGGCCCGCAGGAGCGGGGCCTCGCGGGGGGCGCCNCGGCTGGAGGAGGCTGGCTGCAAGCGCTGGTTGCGACCCCAGTGGCGGGTGCCAGCAGATGCGGTGCTTCGCGGGGTCCGACAGTTTTCCCCAAGTTTTTGTGGCATGGAGCGGAACCCAGCACTGGCTGGCTGCTGCCTGGGGCACAGTCCCGGTGCTGGGGAGAGACATTTGCTGTGCCGTTCCCTGTCCCTTCCGTAGGTGACGGCCGCCCAATCCCTGGTGTCACACGGCGGTGTGGGCACGGTGGCTGCTCTAGGCAGTTCCTGTGGTCCTGTCAGCCTCGGAGACCCCTTTTGGGGGTTGCCACAAATGGGGGGTGCCCTGGAGAGGCAGCAGCCATCCCACAGCTGGTAAAGAAACATGGCACCGGGAAGCAGCTGGCTTGCGATTTTGGTGGGAACCGCCATTTTGCTGGAACCAAAGATCTCGGAAGAAGGGGAGGAGCCCGGACCGCTGGGCAATCCGAAGAGGCGAAGCCAGGAAGAAGACGGCGAGATTCGCATGGGACTTGGAGGGCTTAAAAGGCCTGAAAAGCCGGAAGCGCTCTCTCTTCGGCTTCTGACGGGCTGGAGAGCAGCAGCACGGCCCCTCTTCTCTGACTTCCAGGCCCCACGGCTTGACTCTGCCCACCTCCATCGGCACCAGAGCCAAGCCAGCACAACCGCAAGTGAAAGGCTTCCCCAAATAGCGTCCCTGGGTTCGAGAGGGGTGCTTTTCATTTTTGTGTTTTGCAGAGACTTCAAGGGCTGGAAGTGACTATCACCAGAGAGAAAGAGAAGAGGAGAGCGGCTTTTCCCTTCCCACTGCTTTTCTTTGGCCAGCCTGCTTGGCCTTTGAAAAGCAGTTCCCTTATTCCCTTTTTTCACTTTTTCTTTTCTTGCGTGGTTCTTTGTCGGGTGCAACTCTGTGTTAAGTCTGGAGTTCCCTTAAACTGTTGTCTTTCTTTGGTTGAGCTCCAGACAAATAAACTGTTTCCCTGTTGTTTAAATTCTGTTCAGTCTTCTTGTCAATGTTGAGTGCACCCCTAGTTAAAGCAGTGGTCCTAAACCACCCCAGGAGCCTTTAGGAAAAAGATCGTGGGGCCAAATACATAGATAAACGATCCTATTATAAGTGACCATTTAGGATAGTAGTTATTTTTCTCATCCATGCAGAAGCAGCCTAGCTAGGTGTCACATTCTTCTTATAGCATAGATATTTTGGTCTCTATGCACAAAGTAACAGAGAGGAAAAGTGACTTTTCTTCCTGCTTCTAAAGTAAGGAGTGAAATACTAGAGAACAACCTGTGAGAGAAAGAAGGAAGGGAATCAGTTTAGCAAAAGAATCCCACAAATTCTGCTCCTAAACTATTATTATTGAAATGACTCCTTGAACATATGCCACTGTAGACCTTGTTTGAATCAAATAGGAACAAGTTCAGATGTTCTAAAGTGATAAATCACATTTAAAGGCCTCAAACCCAAACACTTTCAGATCAGAGTAGGGGAGTGTTATCATAAAGGGGAAGAGAAAGTGACACAGCTGAGCTTCCAAGCAAGGTGAGTGACAAAATCTGTATAGACCTCTACTGTGGGCAGCACATCTCCCTTCTTCCAGGGACCAGCTTGTAGAGAGTTGGCTTGTGGTAACTCATCCCAAACATTCTGAATGTGGCATTATATGCCAGTGGGCCCCATACTGAGTAGCCAATTAGAAAGATTTTGCCAAGTTAAATTAAGAAGGGTGATACATCTAAAGCAAAGTGGTTAAGGAAGAAATAGGATACTGTGACCTCCTGCCAGCAGTAATAAAATTGAGCTCTCTACAGCCTATTTCATATGAAGAAACACTCATCATAACTTGTCATCTTGTGAACACTTTAATTTGGACCAATGATACATTGCACTTTTTAAAAAATTTAAATCAGACCATCTCCATAATAAGCATGAAAATGCAAAAGGATTTTGATTATTAGCCAATTTTAATGAAACAAGGGGCCACAACTTAGCAATAAGATGGACTTGAATTTTTGGGGTTTTTTTTAACAAGATCAGGCCAGAGAACTCTCTGAACATGAACTTTTCTAAAGTACAGACAGTAGGACAACTTCTCATCTCACTAGAAAAATTTGCATCTTGTTCCTTATGATCCCCTTCAAATCCTGCAACTTCTAAGAGAATGAATTCCATTAAACAACACTATATAGTCCTGTCATCAGTTTACCTTCTCATATCTAAAACATCATAAAGGCATATCATTGCCAACTTTTATCTGTCTTTGAATTAATGATAAATTTCAATTATCATTCAAACCTCCCCGGGCAGAGCATTTTGCATAAAAACCCCACATCAAGGTGGTATACTGGGGAACTGAGAGTTGGAAACCGTATATGATACTAAAGACCAAAAGGAAAACAGAGGAAAAAAATCACTTATATTTTAGCACCAATAATTTAGCAATCGTGACTGTGAGGATGCAAGAAAACAAAAGTTCTGGGACCAAGAGTTCTCTAAGTGGAACTTAAGGGAACTTGGCATTAATTTCAGTGAAGCATCAGACAGAACTTAGAGGCAAACATTTTCTAAAAACTGTTTTCCAGCATTTAGAGCTTGTGGGATTTGTTGCATTTTACAACTGTTATGTCAGTTTACCCACCCATCAGCATCTTTTCCTGGCATTTTGTACTCCCAGCCCAGCACAGATGCATTCTGTTCAGAGGTAGGGCAGAAATTTATTACTGTGGCAGTGAGCAAACACTGGAATATGTGGCCTAGGGAAATTATGCTATCTCATTCCTAGAAATGCCTAAAAAGCAAAGGGACATGATCCCATGCAACATATAGCAGCTTTGACAGCCATGGTCCAAGCTAGTGGTTACACCAGAGAACCGAGGTTCTATAAAGTGTAATTTATTGTACCAGTGTGCAATACTTGCCTATGTCCAAAGTTAAAACCCTCCTTCAGAAGTATACAACATTTGATTTTTTTTCTTGGTTTTGCTATTTATATAATTCAAGGGAATATCCAGCAATTAAAAATTCACTGGGCTATATACTTTTAGGGTAAATACCTTATTCCAATTAAAACATCTTATGTGACTAGAACTAAAATCTTTGGTGCATTTTTATCTAATTCCTCATTTTTGAAAACAAGGAGAGTAGCAGTACCCAGACTCACAATATACAAGGGCATTATAGAAGTTTTACAGACCATATTTTCCTAATTTAAACTTAACATTATCCATCAAACACATATCCATAGATGTCTAGAGCTTCATGAAAGGAATAGAAAAATCCTAAGCATTTAAATGGCTAAGAAAAAAAAACATTTTTCTGAAGTCTACAAATGTCTTACGACCTTGCAAACTGGTAATATTAAAGCCATATATAAAATTCATATCTTTGATCTAAGAAAAGTATGATAAAATTGCAGTTTTGATTTTCTCTGCTAATAGTTAACATCGAGAAAAAGAGATCATAGATAAACACCTTATCACTGAAAAAAAAAAGATGCATAAGCACACAGCACACTGAACGCAGTCTAACCACATTAATTTCTAAAAAGTTTTGTATATATTTTACAGATATGTGTGATTTGACTTCGCAGATGCAAAGGATGATAAAACAACACATTCTTCTTGATCATTCATTAGTGAATATGTGAAACACTAAGTCTAATTTTAATACTGCTTTGCAGTTTCAGGATTTTAACTATTTCCTTTTTTTTTTTTTTAATAACAAAAACTCTCTTTGTTTTAAGAATGACAACATGACACTGTACACTTTTATTCCCTTAACAAATAAAGGTTCATTTGATTTCACCTAAGTGAAAATTTGTTTCTTAATGGGAAAGCTTTGCATAATTTTGTCAATATCATCCCAGAGCTTTTGGATTTAATTAAACTTACTAGACCTTGCAGAGTAGCTGTGAAAACTACATCTCAGTTACTGTGCCTCTATTCCTCTATTGGTATCAGTCACAGGATCTCTGGGTGACCTTTTTCCATGTTGCAAAAAGGAAAAAAAGCACACCTTGAAAGCAATGCAAGGACCTCTTCTCCCCAGACTAAACCTCATGCCTGTTCTTTTGATAGTGGTAGGAATAGGTCCGTATTAGGAGCAGCAGCAGTGACACCCAATGGTCACTCACCAATTGTACTTAAAACAGGGAGCATGAGGTACATAAACACTGTGCCACTGAAACTAAATGGCTCGAAATAGCAGTTCAAACTGAATTCGACATGTATGTATTTCTCATTATAACCCCATTATAAGCAGGGTATTTTTGAGTTCATTTGAATTAATAGGCAAAAATAGCCACAGATAAAAACAAACTACTGGCAAATGAAAAAAGCAGTGTAGGGATCTCATCATACTCTGGAAAAATGATGAATTTATAAGACTGCAAGCTGCAGCAATTTTCCTAGAGGACACAGAAATACAAATATCCTATGTTAAATTTACTTAAAAGTTTAGTGAACTCAACGATTTACATCACTGGCAGATGAGCCAGCAACTCATATTTCTTTGGACTATTTTGTTCAAGTTCAAAGAACAATACTGTAAAAGTATAAAATTATTTATAACTTTTCCATCACTGTCTCTTTTTAAGAGACTGTATTTCATATGAATAAGTACTTGGAATAACTTGTGATCCCCACTATAAAAAATTCTCCTACAAAAAAGGTGTTTATTGTCAGTAAATCCTTTATTACTTACTAACATATATGGATTATCACTCCAAAGAATAAAGATTGGGGCTGGCAGTAGGAATTTTTTTACCAGAATTTTTTTGTACGGGTTTTGGATTATTTTTAATAGAAGTCAATAATTTGTGATGGAAGAAAAGATCCAAGCACAGCAATCCTAGAGCAGTAGACTCCAGAAGAATTGAACATGAGAACCAGAGTCTTTTCTTCCTGTCACACAGATACTCAGCTGAAGAAATTCAAAAACTATGCAAGAGAAGGGAAAGAGCAATTGTTTCTCTTTTCACTTATTACTATGAACAGTTTCCAAGTATGTAAGCCAATGGGAAATTTGGACAGGAGCACAAGGGATTTTTTTCATAAAACAGTATTATGAAGCAACACAAGGACTGCTAAACTGCACTGAAAGGGAAGGCATAGCTTAAAATGTTCACATTCCTTCCAGATTTTTTTAAAAAGACTTTAAAAACTGATATAAATTCCACAGTGAGCCCTTCAGTTTTTAATCTGCAAAACACAGCCAACAGATTTTCATTCAATGAATTCCACAGCAAGATGAATCCTAGCATCCACCAATATGTACTGAGATGTATGAAGATGAACAATGCAGCTGTATTAAGAAATCCATGAGAATGTAGCAATTGAATTAGGTTAATAGTCAAAGAGCAAATTCAAGATTGAACAATTAACAGTACTGATGTTGGCTTACATTCTAGGTACTTTCATGACATCACAGATACAAGGCTAAACTGGTGCTTTTTCCTCTAACACCGTAACAATTTAATTTCTGTTGTGTTGTTTTTCTCACATGTTTACAATAAATAAATAATATAGAATAATGATCCAGGACAACCCCTCAATAAAACATATACTCCCATTAGTGTTGATATTTACTATAAAACTGGTTACCAAGATTTTCAAATGGCAGAAATTATTTAAAAGTCATAAAAATTACACATACACCATATGTAATGCCACATACACAAATAAAGCCTATATCAAGTTTAAGAAAATACGCTTCAGCAGGAAGGGAAACTGTACTTTGAATTTTGCCAGCATCTTTCATCTTGTTGTAAGGTAAATAGTGCTGAATCTTTCAGCACCACAGAAAAATTTCTTCTGGCTTCAACTGGCCTTTTTTATTCAATTGTTAACTAAATTAGTAGTCTTCACTCCACTTCTCTCTAAATTGGAGAGAGAGAGATTTGATGGGTGGACTCTTAGGTGGATCAATAAATGGTTGGATAGTCATACCCAGAGGGTAGTGAGCCAATGGGAACCTCTTGTGGTTTAACAACACCAAGTGCAAGGAGCTGCCCCCTGGGCTGGGGCAACCTCTGGTATCAACCCAGGCTGGGGAATGAACAGATCAAAAGCAGCCCTGCTGAAAAGGACTTGTGGGTGCTGGTGTGTGAGAGGCTGGACATGACCCAGCCACGTGAACTTGGAGCCCAGAAAGCCAAGTGTGTGTCCTGGATTGTGTCAACAGCACCGTGGGCAGCAGGTAAAGGAAGGGGATACTGCCCCTCTGCTCTGCTCTGCTCCAGTGAGATCCCACCTGCAGTGCTGCATCCAGCTCTGGGGTCCCAGCGCAGGAAGGACACGGACCTGTTGGAGCAAGTCTAGAGGAGGGACACCAAGGTGATTAGAGGGATGGAGCATTTCTCCTATGATGAAAGACTGAAAGAATTGGGATTGTTCAGCCCGAAACAGAGAAGGTTTCAGGATCACTTAATTATGTCCTTCCAGTACCTGTAGGGAGCCCACAAGAGAGACTTTTTAAAAAAGCGTGTTGTGACAGGACCAGAGGTAATGGTTTCAAATAGATAGAGAGTATGTTTAGATTAGAGGTTAGGAAAAAATTGTTTAGTGTGAGCTGATGATGTCCTGGCACAAGTTGCCCAGAGAGGCTGTGGCAGCCCCACCCCCTAGAAGTATTCAAGACCAGGTTGGGTGGAGATCTGAGCAACCTGGTAAAATGGAAAGTGTCCCTGTACCCATCTGTTCCAAGATGCTTGGAAATAGACGATCTTTAAGGTCCCTTCCAAACCAAGCCATTCTATGATTCCATGATCCCATGATTAGTAAAGTCATTTAAAAAA
>VXBA01005454.1:73888-101447 GCA_013399895.1 Serilophus lunatus
AAAAAAAAAAAAAAGGAAAAAAAAGAAATTGCTTTCAATTACTCCCAAAATAAAATTCAAAATATAAACATATTGTAGCTTTAAACATTCAGCCTGAGGTTTGGTCACCAACTATGAATGAAAGACCTTTGCTATTGTAAACACATAGCCATCCATTTTTGTATTTTTACATTCATATAGATAAAAATGGAAGTACATATAGTTAAGTAAGCTGTTTATGGTCAGGAAATGAGTCAAGGTTAATATATATATTGTGACTGCTAGTCCAGAGTACTGATAAGCAATTAGCTGGGACTCGAGTAAGCAACAGTTGGGTCTACGAAATAAACCACAATGGGGGTTAATTCAAGGTGGTGCAAATTATGAACACCCTATGTCTCCATAGAGGTACCGTAGTGTGGGAGATGCGTTACTTGGAATCGCAAACAGTCAGTAAGTGCTTGAAGGCTGCATTAACTTAACTGAATCCCAGACATCACATCAACGGGAAGAAAAATATAATATTCAAAGAGTTAACATTGAATGAAACTTATGTCAGCAAGTACTAATTTACTTCTGAAGACTTCTCTGAAGAGCACTGCAAAAATGAAGTTTTGTTTATACAAAACAGATTTCAAAAGTCATGGGACTACATTTCACTGAATGCTATTCTTGGCAATACTCTTACTACTGTTTGAAGTAGATTTTGACACATAAAATCATTTCTGTGCTGTAACACAAAGTAAATTCGTTATTTGTAACAGTCATGTTTTTCCCAAAGTCTTTCCCAGAAAGACTTTTGAGTGTTTGCTTATTGGTGCATGGGACATTTTTTCTTCTTTACTATTGGTAATTGGAAATATGATGTTGATAGGCCCTGAAAGGGTAAATAGAGAAAGTTCAAAGGACAATCATACCTCTTGAGAGGAAAGACTAAGCAAAATAGTCCCCACAAATGTAGAAAAAAGATGACTGAGGAAGGTTAAGACAGCTACAGAAAACCACAAATCACATAGGTATGTGAATAACAAAAGACTTTTTACTATTTCTATGGAGTATTCATCTTTTATTCTTGAAAATAATGAAAAATAGTTGGAGTTTAAATCATGAGAAGCATAATCTTAGTTCCTACTCATTGTACTCATTTTACAGCTACAGAATCTGTGGAACATAAAATATAAATGGTAGGGCTTACCATGTTTTGTGGGCTGCAGCTGCCGCAGCACTGAGCATAAATGAAAGTCAAAAGGACACACTTACACTCCAAATATGATAAACTGTATTACCAAGAGGTTAATGAGAGATCTCAGAAACTCTAATATGTAATAAATTTATGCCAGAGTTTACATTAATTGAATAGTTGGTTTATGTACTAAACTGATATATTACCTAGTTGTAAGAACATAGAAGCAAAAATCTGACAGGCTTGCATCGTACTTTTTAAAGTAAAGAGGCAGATATATATCAAATTTGGGTTACTAGATAAGAAACTTTCTGACCATTAACTTTTTTTTGCTACTTAGGAAACAATTTTTGCAAATCAAAATTTTGGGAAGAGACCTTAGACCTCAGTTCTGTTGCTGAGATGGAAAAGAATCATTTTTTTCTACTATGTTTTGTTCTTTTATTATGGTAATAGTTCCAGACAAAAGACTCGTTTGCTTTCAGAAAAAAAAAAAAAAAAAGGCAGAAAAATTGAGTTCTTTGATACAGCAAATACTTACAAGCATTCTCCAAGTCACAAACAATATTCTCTCACAAAATGGGTCCGACTAATAAAGAACATATATGAAATTATTAAAAAATGTCAAGTGTGCTCATTAAGACACATTTGATTTGAATGGGCAACCTCCAGTGTGCTCTGACAGTTTACTCATTTTCAAAGACTATGTAATGATACCTGTCTCAGTGAAAAGGTAGATGAAACTTAAAGCAATCATAGTTTTGGATGACTGGTCATACCATCAGTATGACTTCTGTGGTGATGCGTATTTGAGAAATTTATTCCTAAAGAACTCATTTTTTTAATCAACCTTCCCAGAAAACAGGATATTGTTGTAAATTGTAGGGTCAGAACAAGGAATTGGGAGGACACTTGTCAATGCAGTTTAAGACAGCATCTGTAAAACACACAAATTTCAATGAATCATTATGATTTTGTGGGAAAATTCTTTATATCTAGGCTCTCCCACAATTTCTCCTCATATAGTGCAAATCATGGTAATACAATGTGTGTGGCTGGCAGGGGGAAGGCTCTTGCTTTGTTTCTCTATTTCACAATTTCTGGTACTGATCTGACGATTTCCTGATGTATGATGCTGCAGGAGGAAAACACACAGCAGAAACAAAAAGCATGACTGCAGTCCAAAGTTACCACCACATATGAACTGACAGAGTTGTAGAATCAATCTTTTATAAGGGAGAACATCAATGGATCTGCTAACTTCAGTTCTTGGCTCCTAAGTCATTACAAACACAGTGAAAATACATCACTGCTTCTTCCCGAAGCCCTTCAGGTCACATATGTTGAATGAAGCTGAGAATCTGGTGCATGAATTCAGACATGTAATCCATTACTTACTTATACAAGGAAGTTTTTGTGATTCTGTTACTGTTTGAAAATAGAGACTTATACTTACAACTGTGGCCTGCCAGCCATAACATCTGTAACCTGACTTCTAACCTGAATGATGAAATAATTGAGTTTTAGATGGCAGTAGGGTCTTTAAAATCCATAAAATGCAAAACCTATTCATGCTACATCCCATCTACTTATATATTATTGGACATATGTTATAACAAACTGCTCTTAAAATATGCTAAGTACTTACACGGTGAAGTACATAAAGGAGTTCAGTAAAGTTGTAATTAGGAGAGTAATAAAAAATGTATATGGAGATGACCTAAATGGAACAGCTTGGAACAAAGCCAGGTGTTAGAGTTAACATCATTATTGGCATTTCCATTTTACTCCTGCAATAGGAAACACAAAGTAATTTACAAGATCCATACCTTTGTCCAATTACCTGTGCAATCTAGCTTCACTGGAGATCCTCCTGTGCTTTAATCTAATGCCATAGAATGTTATGGAACCACAGAATTATATAGCATGCACAAGACCTCTAACTGTTAACTCAGCCATCACTGTGTTTATCACTAAACCATATCCCCAGGTGCCACATCTACATGTTTTTTGAACACTTTCCAGAGTGATGATTCCACAACTTCCCTGGGCAGACTATCCAATTCCTGACCACCCTTTCAGCGAAGAATTTAGTATTAATATCTAATCTATATGACCCCTGGCACAACTTGAAGCCATATCTTCTTAGTCTTGAATGCCCTTGTGATTAGCTGCTCAAAAATTTACTAGGCACATGCATAAATCCAGCACACCACTGGCATCTGCTTACTAAAACTAAAAAAGATATTAAAAAAGAAAATTTAAGACCAATTTTCAATAGTTTTCTATGACTATTTCTCCCAACACTTACTATATAATTTTAATTACGAAGACTTTGGATCATTTCAAGTTGATAAATGAAGCCATTACCAACAAAAAACTGTTCAGATTCAGCTTCATTTCTCTGTTTCAGCATCATCTGCTCTCAAGTCCAGTTGTGTTTTGAATTCAGTGGTTTGTATGATCCCCAGATATAACAGACGTCATCTTGTTAGGTTTTGCAGTGCATTCAAGAAAGGTACTGCACCTTAATGTAAGATTGGGATCATCCACATATACATATAACTATTTCATTAGGAGATATTTCAGCATACCCTGTTGGCTGTGAAACTAAATCTTTTTACCTATTTAAAGAACTCCAGGAGATTCTGGTAGAAGGGAGAAGCAGATGATTATCACAAGCTGGTGAGGGGGACTATAGGAGTCTCCCTACCTCTAAATACAGAAATAACTGTTCTTAGTACTTGATTATTTATTTATATTTTAATACATGCAAAGACATAACCTTGCATGACCCTTCCAATATTAGACACTTGAGAGGTTTATAAATTAAAAAAATATATAATAATAAAGTAATGATGATGATAACAATGAAAATAACAAAGCTTACACACAAGCATACAAACCATACATAATTGCCTTTTTTAAAATGAATTCTACCAGAGCAGAAGTGTTCAAAAACATCTTTACCTTTTTTTGTGTATTAAGCTTAGCGTGGAACTTCCACTACATAGTTGTCATTCATTGTATTATGTTTTTCAGAAACCATAATTTGGTTGAGTCACCTATGAAGACTAAGTGAATGAGAAGGATGTACATTTTGCTATGTAATTTTCAAAACTGACACGGGAAATGTGAAATATGGAAGGTTTTTTAATTAAAAATTCTGCTACAAGTAGACACACTCTAATATTATGAAGTAGCAATACTACCTCTTTTACTAACAGAAAGGGTCTACAATTTTAAAACTGAAAAAAAAAAAAAAATTCCATTAGGTAGAAATATCAAAGCTATTTAGGATACTTGGTTTTTAAGGAAATATTCCAGGATAAACTCATTAAGAAATTTGAGACTTTCCCCCAACTTCTACCTTTTCTAACATTTGATACATAAATTCATCTGAGACAGATTTCATAGTCTTTCATCACAAACTTATTTGAACAGCTGTTGCAAATAAGTAAAAAAAACGGTGAATGTAAAGAAAGAAACCTCACATTGAATACACTTAGGTGCAGTGGTCATATTCCAAACAGTTGTCATAAATGCTGCACAATCCCAAAGTGCAGACCCAACACTGTGAGAGTTATGGAGATTACACGTAATAATCATCCTTGTCCTCATGCTATAAAAAGTTCCTCCCTTGTTTAAGTAGATTAAAAATAATGTAATTCATTTCCAATAACAGAAAATACTTTGGAGTATTGAACACTTCAATTTTTAAACTTGAAGGAATGTTCATTTTCGTGCTTTCTTTGTTGAAAATTTACAAATGTAAAAGGTAATAATAAAAAGATAAAATAAAAAAGGTAAAATAAAAACGTAAATAAAAAGGTAAGTCCATGCAATGACCAACCTACACAAAACAAGTTCAGGGAGGGCAGTGGAGGGGAAGCATTTCAGAAGACACAAAATACATTTAGCTTGTAATAGTAAAATTCCTAACAGCAGGCACTTACTAAGAAATAATTTCCTCAGTGGTTAATGGTCCAAGATGCAGCTGAGGACCATTAACTCCTCTCAACTGGTCATTAACTGGCAAAAGAACAAGAATCCAACCATGATTAAGAATCATGCATTACCTCTTTGGATACTAAGCAATATTTTCCACACTCAAACTCTAAATCACAAGAAATTTAGATTTTCTGTTTTTTCAATTAAAGAAAGGAGAATCCATCCATAAAGAATCATCATCATTAAGCTATCAGTATTTGCAGCTCACCAAAATGAACTTCTGCCTGTTATTTGCAGGGCACATAGGCCTTCTCCAAAACATCCAGCCAGGAACTATCAAAGAGAATTAAAATGGTTAGGTTTAAACTATTTAGTTAAAAAATTTATCTAGATAGACTGCATACAAACTACCTCACACAGTGAATTGAAAAATATGTTTTCTCTAGGCGATATTCAGGAGCAGGATATCTTCCAGGGTATGAGGAGCACAGACTGCAGGCTGCTCAGGGAACTAGTTACTGAGGTCCCCGGGAAAATTCTTTAGTAGAAGGTTCTGTGGTCCATCAGTGACCATGCTGGTCACTTTTTCAACACCACCTTCTAAAGGCAATTCCAAAGTGTTGGAAGTCAGGCAGGTGAGGCAGAAGGCCACCTCGACTGAGCAGGGACCTTATTCTGGAGCTAAAGTGAAAAAAGAAAGAGGAAGCAAGATTAGATGGCATGAGAGGAATACTGAGACATTGTTCGCCACTGTAGATAAAAATTTGTGTTGCCAAGTGCAACTGAAGTAGCACAGAGGTGTGGGAGACAATAAAAAGATCTTTTTAAAATACAGTAATAGCAAAAGGCAGTGCAGATATAACATTGGCTTGTCACAGACACACAATTAAGACATTCACCTCTCAAATAGGGACACAGAAAGAAGCAGAGATGTTTGAAGATTTTCTTGCTTTGGAACTAAAGGACTGACACAAGCCTGTGCCAAGCGAGGTGTAAGCTGTATATTAGGAAAAGATTCTTCACCGGAAGGTAGTTGGGCACTGGATGTGGAATAGACTCCCCAGGTAAGCGGTCACAGCACCAAGCCTGCTGGAGTTCAAGAAGCATTTGGACAATGCTCTCAGGCACATGGTGTGATTCTTGGGCTGTCCTGCGCAGGGCCAGGAGCTGGACCCAATGATCTTTGTGGATCCCTTCCAACTCAGGATATTCTATGATTCTATGAACAGTCACAACTGAGGATTAAGCAATGATGATGATTAAGCAAATGATAGATGAACACATTTGCACCCTGACTCAATTAGATACAACACTAATGCTCACCAGACTTCCCACCCTCCATGGCAAGATGGATGTTATGCCATGAATGGGCAATGAGCCCACAGTATGTCCAAGAAATACCATCAGGCCATCCCTTCGTCCTCCTCCTCACTCAGTACCCCTGTCTCACCACATTCATGTTGGTCTGCAGCAACACCTTATTTTTTCCCAGGATAACATTTAGGTCAGGAAATCAAGCCAGAAAGAAAACCAGGTTAAAGCTGCATCTGAGAGACAGGTCATCTTTTGAAAAATGTGAAGACTGCAGCTCAAAGTTACTGCAAAACCCGCAGTCCTGTCCTATATATCCTTTAACACTGGACCAAATATCTTTGCAGACAGAAGGTGCTCTATTCTGATTCAGTCTGAGTACTCTTGCAGTATTTTGGCCTCTCAGTACTACTGCACTATAAAAATAAAATTCTATCATGTTTTAAATGTAGCAGGTGGATTTAGTTTATATAAAACTGTGACCCCCATCCTCCTAAATATTGTCTAAATATTCTAAATATTTCTAAATGTATACTTCCAAGCTCTAATTAGAAGTAGGTACTAGGCCACATTACTGAGATTTTGGTCATTCTCTACACCGTAAGGTAAAAGTTTTAGTTTGAATATCTGCAGGGAGAGACCAAAAGTTAGGATAGGCACTGAAGTTTTAGGTGTCTGTGAAAAGAGATTCTTACTCTCACAAAACCAGGGTTTTTGTGGGGTTTTTTTTACAGTTCTGATTAAACAATTTTGGAAAATAATAACCTTGATATTTGCACATATACCTTCCTCTTCTGCCTTCTGACATATAACTGTTGATTTCAGTGTACAAATCAAGTTTATGGTAATGTATTACGGAAAAGAAAGATATTTTATTTGTAAAATGCATGAGGAGAATTTCCAGTGAAATTCTGAGTTCACACTCTTTATATTAGTGATGATGCGGGAACTGGAATAACACGGCTTGAATTTCAGTTAAATCACTGGGCATGCTGTGTGGAGTGTTAGAAAAATCTTGTGTTATTAACTGAGCACATCTGATCTGGAAGCTTCAACAAAAAATAAACAGGGAGTGCCAGGACATCATTTCCACAGAAACACTTTTCCAACCCTGCTTTAGATGATTGTTTTACAAACATGTTTTAGCTTCCTCTGCTTATTGTCTATTTTATTACGTGTTACTGCATGTATTGTATTGTCTCTTAATACTAAAGTTGTTCCACCATTTATGGAATATGAAGAAAAAAGGTAAGAAAGAAAGTCTGCAGCACATAGTGCGCATTCTACCTTTTCTGCTCAGCAAATTCCCTTATATATGGAAACATTCAGTGTTTGCTACTCACACAGACTGCAGGTACCAGGGCTGCAGACATATGTGTCTGGTGCCTCCTGAGTGTTGAGCTATGCAGTCACATTGGCATGCTGGTAAATCAAGACTACAATGTCCTTGCTTTCAGCAGTATTTGTTAATTTTGTCTTATTATTACATTCATGTCAGATGTATTTTTTTTTAAATCAGAACTTAACCAGATCTTATTTCCAGCTACTTGCAACACACCGTGACAATGCATTCATTAAAGTGTTTGTTAGGAAAATTAGCTGGAATTTAGGAGATATGTATTCTGAGTCCTGTTAGCACAGAAGTATTAGTTCAAATGCAACTAATAAGACTTATCTGAAAACGCATTTTCAAACATTTGTAAAAGCTTGCAAGCAGAAACTGAGACCTTGGGCATTTCCTGAGATAGAGAACAACCACTCAGGGAATTATGTATTCTAAAATCAGGACTTCTGTCCCAAACACCACCTTCTTCCTGCAGGTTCTACCTCTGTCTCAGTGTTATCAGCCTTGTGCAGACAATGCAGTCATCTCAGACTGAATGAATGTGGCTGTCCCTATGTTCAGAACAGCTTTCTGAAACAGATAAAAGTTTTTCTGAATTATGGCAACAATTAAAACCATTATGGCAATAGAAAAACTGCCCTTGTGTTTTTATATTTAACATTTTGCATGTATTTCCAGTGCTCAAAGTCATATTTTTTAAGAGCTGCAATTTAAGAAAATATAAGTTTTCTATCTTCTGTCTCAGGACCTGGCATAGGCTAGCCAGGTACCTAGCATTCTGAAAGATTTACTACTTTCTCTAAAATTAAATTCAATATTACATTAAAAAATACAGTATAGCATAGGACCTCTGCTGGTTCATTTTCAATACTGACAGACCCTTGAAAAATTCAGTGTCTCAGTTTTCACTGTTAATGTAGAAAACAAGACCAAAACTATAGGCTCCCTGTCAAGCATGCAGAGTCAATGTATGGTGCTTTCCACAGCATCTCAAGAGTCATTTGGACCCACTATACCCATTGTACCCAAGAGAGACTGAGCTCCATGCTGGACACGTGGACACAAGTACTGCATTAAACATCTGCCAAGAGTTTTGGTGCTGGATTGTTGAACTGTACAGTGTTAGAATAACATTTTAATTTGTCAGGGGAAAAAAAAGGCATGCTAACATGCTGTGTTTCAGATTTGACTCCTTTTTAGCCTAAGAAAACAATAAACCTAATTTAGTAAGAAGCTTAATAGGGCTAGAATCTGAGGCTAATACTGTAGAAGTGAAAGTGAATTTTGTTGAGGCACTGTGAAGTTTTGGGAGAGGGACGGGGGGGTGCTGGGTCCTCTGGAAGGAGGGTATTGGGGGTTCTAAAAGGGGGGGGGGGGGAAGGGGGGGTTTCATTTTAAACTGTTCACTGGCTCCCTGGTTCTATAAATCCTGCTTTTTCCCTTAACAGCTCCAGCTCTTCACCCTCCTTTTTTGCCCCCAGGCTGGGGGCGAGGGGGCTGAGGCAGCCCCATGGTTTTGCCTGGTCTCTCTTCCCTCTCCTGCTTGGTTTCTTGCTCGGGAGAAGCAGCGGGAGTCACTGCAGCCATCTCCTTACAGCCTTCCCACGCTCTTCCTCCCCACTTTGCCCTTCAGGCTGGCTTGAGGGGAGGGGGTGCCTGCTCACTCTCTCTCACTCGGGGGAAGCGGCAGGGTCACCCCAGCTGTTCCCCCACTGTTTTTCTTAGCAGGAACTCACGGAAACGTGGACAGGCAGCGGTTGCTGGCGAATGCAGCGCTGTGCGGGGTCTGGCAGCTTTCCCCAAGTTTTCAGCGGTGGAGGAGCAGACAGAGACGGGAGCGGTACCGCTGCCAGTGGCTGTGTCCATGGTCGGTGCGCGCAGCGGGTCTAGTTCCCATGCTGGTGCAGCGCGGGGTGCGCATGGACCCGGCTTGGCCGTGCGGGCGGCGGCAAAGTTGCGGGTTCCCTTCATGGCAGCTGTGGGCGGGAGGCACCGGCCAGGGGCTTGAATCGGCGCTGCTGCTGCCTGAGGTGCGGTCGCGGCGCCGGGGAGAGACGGTCACTGCGCCGCTCCCTGCCCCCTCCCTGGGCGGCGGCTGGCTTGGGTGCCCTGCCGCCGTGGCTGGTGTCTGGCGGTCAGTAGTGGTTGTGCCAACCCTGCACCGCCATGAGAGAGCCCGGCAAGGGGTCCTGCGGTCCCAGCAGCCCGGGAGTGGCCCCTGTGCAGCAGTGTGGGCACGGTGGCTGCTCTGGGTAGCTCCTGCAGCCCAGTGGCCTCGGGGACCCCTCTTGAGGGTTCCCACAGACGGCGGGTGCCTTGGGGAGGCTGCAGCCAGACCACAGCTGGTAAAAGACATGGCGCCAGCAAGCGGCAGATTCCCAGTTTTTGGCAGGAACCACCATTTTGCTGGAACCAAAGATCTCAGAAGGAGGGGTGGAGCCCGGACTGCTGGCCAATCCAAAGAGGCGAAGTCGGGAAGAAGATGGCGAGATTCACGCGGGACTTGGAGGGCTTAAAAGCCTGAAAAACTGAAGCGCTCTCTCTTCGGCTTCCTGCGAGCTGGAGAGCAGCAGCACGGCCCCTCTTCTCTGACTTCCAGGCCCCGCGGCTTGACTCTGCCCACCTCCATCAGCACCAGAGCCAAGCCAGCACAACCACAAGTGGAAAGCTTCCCCAAATAGTGTCCCTGGGTTGGGGGGACCTTTTCGCTGTGTTGTGTTTTGCAGAGACTTCAAGGGCTGGGAGTGATTACCATCGGAAGGAGACAAAGAGAGAGAAGAGAAGCAACCTTCCCTTCCCCCTGCTTTTCCTCGGGCAGCCTGCCTGGCCTTTGAAAAGCAGCTTGTTTATTCCCTTTTCTTTTGCCTTTTCCCTTTTGCATGGCTTTGTTGGGTGTAATTTTGTGTTAAGTCTGAGACTCCCATAAACTCTTTGCTTCCGCTCGTTGAGTCTCAGACGAATAAACTGTTTCCCTGTTGTTTAAATTCTGTTCAGTCTTCTCATCACTGTTAAGCATGCCACTAGTGCAAAAACAGTGGTCCTAAACCACCACAGGCACATAATTCTTTAAAATAGATAATGGGGTTGAATTGGAAGTGTTAAAAAAGTCATCTTGATCATCCTTTTTCCTCTGCAGAGAGAACAATAAGATTTAATATTTCGTGGTGTATTGCTCTGCATCAGATGCTGACAGTTACAATTTTACTTTAATTTTAATTTTCTGCTACCAATATGCTGATCTCAGCAAATGAATTTGCTGCTTGAAGAAATAAACTCCCATTAGGATCATCATTTTAAGAGAGCAGCAACAGCATATCCCTGTATTGTTGAATCATATAGTCATTACAGTGTAGTTAATTCAATAATTTAGAAGCATATGAGAGGGTTGGAGGAGAAGAGGATCTCAGTGCCCCCATTTATCTATCTCAATTACTCTTACTTTCACTGTATCCTTTTGGAAAAGAAATTACTCACTCAAGGGCACCTAGACCTGGCTCCCTGTGCTAACAATAACTAAACACTTAAAATGTCAGCTAGAAGAATCACAGAAAACTTTGCTTTTTAATGCAAGTTGAAGCTTGGGATTCCCTGAAGAGGTCTCCATCAAAAACTTCTATTCATCTCAAGTTGCCTGGACAAGGATTAAGGCTGAGATGTTGCATGAATACAAGAGCTTCTACCTTTAGTATTTAAAATGTAGCTCAAGTACTTCTACATTGAACTGCGGTTGGACAGACAGTCTTTTCAAGCATCTCATTAAGTAACCTTATTTTTCAGATTGCTAAGGACAACAGTTTTACAGCAGAGCTTCACCTGAACATTCTGAAGTTTCCACAGTGAAACACATGGTTCATGTTAAAATATATAATATGACCACCTCCTAATAATGTTATTTTACCCTCTAAAGGTGATGTTAAAGCAGCATGCTAAAAGGCTCTTGTTGTTCAGGCAAATAATAACGAACTTAACTAATGCATCTTTCTAATGGTTTTGCTTTTTTACCTCAAAAGTAATGCATGTGCCTCATTTCTAATTCCATATAACAAACAACAGATACTGTTTCTAGACCAAATTTTAAAATGGAAATGCAAGCAAATAAGTTTGTCTGGCATACATAGTGTGAAAAAGTCACAACATAAAACTAGTAACTATCACCTTTTACCTTATTCATTTCAATATAAAAAGGAACAACATTGAGTGCACCAACAAATCCATGCAAAATTCTACAGGTTTAAAAGTGAATGAAATGACAAAGTAAGTCTAAATTTATCAAAGAATGCAGTCTTAAAAATATGAGACACTACCAACCATTCACTATGTGCATAAGAAGATTTCACGCTTTTTCCACAGAGCACAGAGTAAGAGCATTGAACCCTTTTGAGCACAGGTCAATTGCTTCTGCTGCTGTTCTAAAAACCATACTATTAGCAGAGACTGACTATATATAAACAAACTACACAAATCAACAAATGGAAGAATTAACTAGATAACTGTTGTCAGTCTGGTTTAGTTTGTTAATTTTTCAGAAGGAAGCAAACTTAATCACAGTGCCCACACCAACTTTAATATTGACCTTTATGCACACAAGGGATATCATTTTCAATTGCACTTCTTTTAATCTCAAATGCCACCACAAGACAATATGCAAAACACAAGCTTCTCCAAACTCTGAAATTGAAGAGGAAGTTCCAAAAGACCCATTAACATGTAATTATATACATATGCAAGGTACTACACAGAATGTCCACTACACCTATCACACAAATTTTTTCCAGATTCATTCCTGCACCAATTCCATTTCTTCTTTCTATGAGTTCTCTCAAAATTTACTTCATGGTACAATAATATTCACCAGCAAACAACTAATATAAATAATATATATCATATAATAATATAAAATAATAAACTGTTCTAGCTGAGTAGAAAAGACCACTAGCTCAAAGCTAGTTGAATATAAAAACATCTTAATGATGTTTTATTCAACTTTATTTCCTGGGAACATACTTCTTGTCTTCATGGACACTACATACTTTGATTAGTAACAATGTGCTAAAACTTACCTACGTGTTTCAAAATCTTCATTATTTATTTAGCTTTTGTATTAGCTGACAAAAATATGTCTTACTTCTAGCACCCAGGACAGATGTTCTACTGGATCAAATTCTGTTCAGTTCACATTGATTTCCATCACATTTTATTGCCAACAAACCATTGCTGTGTAGCTTGAGGGCTCAAACATGCATATTGACCATCTCATTATGTGATACACTTTCTGGCCCAGTGGTGATATCTCCATAAATACTTCATGCAGTGATTGTAGCAGCTGCTCATTATGAGTTTTGAGTTTTACAGAAATTTTAGTTATAAGTCCCCACAGTGTTCCAAGCAGTTTTGTTTGTTCTTTTAATTAAAAGGGGAAGGGAGAAATAGCAAAGTTTCTTTTCTCAATTAATGCATGCAGCCTCCAGCAATAGCCATCTTACCTGCCACAAGCACCCTTGCACAAAAAAAAAAAAAAAAAAAGAAAAAAAAAAAAAAGAAAAAAGACCCCAGGATAAAAGCCACAAAACAATCATGCATAGTAAAGAATATAACAAATATAAAGGTCTGTCACATTAGTAAGTGGAACTTCTATTTAACAACATGGTGCATTCCACATATATTTACCATTCCAAATGCATCCACTATAGGAGTCCATTTAAAACAGTAAGATTTTGAATTGATTCATGAATGCTTTAAAACTACTTCAAATCAAGTACATCATAAGCACATCAGTCACATTACACAGGTTCAAAAGAAAAACAAACAAAGCAAACTACTTAGCACTACTAATTATTAATTAAATGTTTGCCCATCTTACCTGCTTAGTCTTCTGGTACTTGACTGTTGCAATCTGGATTTCCTTTACACAGCATTTTTCATAGCATATTTTTTTCCAGTAGGTGACTTAACACTGAGTTGTTTGAGTGTACTGCAGGAAGCCCCAGAAAACACACATTACACACACATTACTTCAGTGTTTTGGAGCCTCCATTATCTGTAGCCTGACAGTTTGCCATTCAAAGGAATGGCTACAGATGCTTGAGAAATGCAAAGGTGAAGATGTGGAATTTGCATTAATCAGCAGGTTTTTCCTAATCTATGAAACCAATCTCTATATTTAGTCAATTAAAACATAACAAATGAGACATTTTTAAAATGTGACTAAGTAAGAAAAAAAATCTGAAAAGCAATCATTTTCTCTTACTAATTTGTATTTTTATCATAGCTCAGTTATTCTTAGAAGGCTTATAGGTTACCAAGTCCTTTCAATTTTGTGACATTAACTTTCTCCAGCTGGATACACAGTAAATGCATCAAATATCAAACAATTGTCTTGCAATTTGTCTAAGTACCCTGATTCCCTTAAATAAATGGTAAAACCTTCAATGCCTTCAGACCAACTGACCCTATTTCCAAACAAGTTAAATATTTCCTTCATTTTGTATTTTTAAAGATAAACTCAGGGTAAAATACTGGGGGAAAGCAGGTCTCTATCTAGCCCAGGCACTTTTTTGAAGTTCCTGAATAATTTGGAGGGAATCATGATCTCCATACTCAGCTTGGATGTGATTTTTCTGATTTATAGTTCACCTCTGCTCAAGAGCTCTATTTCATACTAAAAATTTACATATTCAATATGAATTCTCCAAGATTAATAATGATCAGATAAAAACCTTATATATGCCACTGGGACTTCCATTTTAGGCATTTACTAAGGTATTCCGAAGACTGGAGGAGGAATGGGTATTTTATAACCAGTTGCCAAAACTCCCATTATACAGATTTGGAAAGGCATACGTATGAATCGCTGCCCCAGCTCATAAGACCCACTCTTCTGGGTATATTTTCCATGAAAGCAGGAAACAAATAATTTATATCAGATTTTTTGCATAATTGATTACAGCATCACAGAATCACAGAATCACTAGGTTGGAAGAGACCTCCAAGATCATCTAGTCCAACCCTTACCCAAGAACCTCAACTAGACTAGACTATGTCACCAAGTGCCACGTCCAGCCTTTTTTTAAACACATCCAGGGATGGTGACTCCACCACTTCCCTGGATAGTCTATTCCACAATTTTATTACTCTTTCTGTGAAAAACTTCTTCCTAATATCTAACCTATACCTCCCTTGACGCAGCCTGAGACTGTGTCCTCTCATTCTGTCAGTTGCTGCCCGGTGAAAGAGACCAACTCCCACCTGACTACAACCTCCTTTCAGGAAGTTGTAGAGAGTGATAAGGTCACCTCTGAGCCTCCTTTTCTCCAGGCTAAACAGCTCTAACTCCCTCAAATGTCCCTCGTAGGGCTTATGCTCCATACCCTCCACCAACCTCGTTGCTCTCCTCTGGACACGCTCAATCATCTCCACGTCCTTCCTAAACTGAGAGGCCCAGAACTGGACACAGTACTCAAGGTGTGGTCTTAAAGATACTACTATAAGGGTTCAATACAACCTAACTTGCTTAGTTTATGCAATTTAGTTTCACAACTGTTTTCTTTAATAAACTGTATTAGTATTGAAAAAGACCACATTTACACATTCAGAAGTTATTTCCACATTCTGGAATACGTATGAGGATTAGCCATCAAAACACCCAAGATGAGCATTTATAGCAGTCAGTGTCAGGATTCCAGTACCCTTAAGACAATCAAAGGAACAAGAATGAGTTTTGTATCATGCAGGTGATTATATCTAGCACTAGAACACTGTCATGAACATGTGAGTTTACGTTTGAAATTGCACACAATAGGCTGGCTGAAAAGATCAGAATTTACCATAAAATTTACCTGACATTTAGCTATTTAAATTAGTTTTTGAACAGTTGAACTACTCTACAGTCCTTTCTTCCTTAAAAACACACTCAGTTTCAGCTGAAGTGTACAAGAATTCAATGGGAATTTTCTCTCTAGAAGTATTAGAGGTACCAGTCAGACTTCAACATAAAACAAAACAGCTCTACTCTCAGAATGAGCACCACATTTAAAAAAAAATAATAGTCTAGCTTCTATGCATGAATTTCAGCGATTTGAAAGACAGCTAAACTATAGGTTAGCATACGACATACATGCCATCACATTTTATATTACTGACCCCCATACACACAACATCAATACAATGAAAAGTAGTCTGCAATCTTTGACAGACTACCATTTTTCAAGCCAGGGCCCTGATTTGAGACAGGAAACAAAAGTTGAAAATGCAAGACTGATTGTTTTCTTCTTGATACAGTTTAAAAACCTGACACTACTGATAGACAGGCTAGTCAAATATTTTCTTCTTCGAAGTACATGGCACATTCTTCTTTCTTTAACTACAACAGTCAAGAGTGCTCCCATGAGAAGGATTTTGATATAAACAGGAATTTTTTTTTTAATAGATTCAAACCTTATCTACTAACTAAATGTAACTGAAGAGAGAGTGAACAGTAGTATGACTCTCCCCTGCTTACTACACAAAGTACTTATTCCAATGCAAAAGGCATATTCTGCTGAAGCCCACATTCCAAAGCAAAACAAAAATGTTTCACTGATCTGGTTTTTCACAAAAATGCTACCTGTCTTTCAGCCTAGAAAACAGACCTAAGAACAGCCACAGTTGTTGGAGTAGCAGCCATAAAAGTAAAAACACCCATAAAAAAGAAGCAGATCATGAATACAGGTAAAAATCTGCATTGTGTTTCACATTTCCCAGGGAGAGCTTCATAGAGAAAGTCTTCTGAACCATTTTCTCTTTCTGGCTTTCCAATACAGGAACAGTTGTGATATGTCTGCAAAAAATTTATGAGATAAAATTTAATTGTAAAAATGACACCAAATGATAATTGATTTTGACCAATTAATTTTGGTAAATATTCATCAGGTCTGCATCACACAACAAGAATAAAACTTGACCTTACTACAAGGGAAACAGTCCATTTCCTGATGACCACATGACACTAACTAATTTTTAAAGCTGATTCATCAGAACTCAACTGATCCAGCTCACCTGAGCAAAAGTTGTATTTGCTTTTTTGACCTAAAAAGTTATAGTCTCCATTTTGTATAGAGCGGGTTTTTACCTACAAGCATAAAAAATCTGAATCCAAAAAAGATTTTAAAGTTAGAGGCAAACCGCATGCAGGTGGAGAGGTGAGCTCTACCCTTAAAACTTTAGCAGGAAAGAATAGAAGCAACGTTGGCCCACTTTTGTCAGCAGAAGAACAAAAGTAGCATACTCTTTTAAATCCAGAGAAGTTTTTTTCAAAGAAAACAAATATGTCAGTAGTGTGAAGTCGTCACAGCAAGAAGTAGTCAGCCTCTTCTTATGGACAATACCCCCTCTCATTTACCATTATCCTTTTCTGATACATAATGCACGCCCAGGGTATTTCCCTAGGTCAGCTTGCTTTAAGATTTCCCCACACTCCTCCCACATCCCTGCACAAGGTTTTGCTGCACTAGTAGAGACAAGCACAGAAAGCTTCTCAGTTCTGGACAGTGTGGCTCAGCCCCCAAAAAAGCATAAAAAGACAGACAATTACCAGAAAAAAAATCAGAGAGTAATAGGCTTGAACTGGCTTCAACCCACATAAGCATTCCCAACAACTGGGGAGGCCCAGCCCTGTGACACTGAGCATGTTAAAGAGCAGTACTATTTGGTATCATCACACTGGTACCAAAACTGAACTCTGTATTGCAATCGTTGTATTTTGCTAAATGTAACTTACATTTGTATTGTGTTTTCACCATATTTTGTATCACTCTGCTAAATTAGAAATCTCATGTAACATCAAGTGTCATCAAGTAAGTTTGCTATTAAATAGCACACCTCCACAAGTGGAATGCCTAAAAGCACCTGCTCAGATTTTGTTGAACTGTGACACATACCAGCATTCATTCTACTAAAACACGTATTTCCAATCTACACCAGTTTTTCTTGTAGTGACTTCCACTTAAACTCATAAACATTGCAATTTCCTGTCATACTAAGGAAAGGAAATTTTTGAAATACAACATGTTTTGCAGGAAAACAGAACAGATCGCGTCAGCTATCTTTATTGCATAACTTACCTTTTTCATGTCTTTAACAAGGTATGATGTACACCCTGCAAAACAGGGAGAAAAGTACTGGACTTTATCTCTGCCACAAACTGGGACACTGGACACTGCCACACGGAGCGCAAACAGCTGCAGTTAGAGTTGCATGGTGCTGTGAAATTATGCAGGGTGCCTGTTCTGAAAGGTAGAAGTTAATTGGCTTTTAGTAAAGCAATTGAATAAAAATATGTAGTGTGGTATTGATAGCATAATAATTTTCAAAAGAATCAATTCAGGTTATTTATGTGCTTAATTACTTTAAGTGATGCTCATGGTATTTACAACTTCAGAGGCAATTTCCATTTACTGTGTGCCTATTGTTTTTAACGCTATTACTCTTTCCATAGATTGTTCTCCTGGTTTCCATTCACAAAACAAATAAAAAAAATTCTGCATCTCAGCCCAACTCTTATATCATCTTCTCCCTCCCACACCCTTGGGTATTTGAATTTCTTCAATTTACAATTCTAAGGAAAAAATTCAAGATTAAAAGCACTATTTGTTGGTGTTTATTTTACTGATTATGTTACAAGGTTTTTCCTCCTGTTTTTGATTCAAGTCTGGTTAGAAACTACTGTGTTTTTACTATTTTTAACACTGCTATGCAGACATCTAAACTGTATAAGAACCAAGACAAATGCACATATTAAATGCAGAGTCCAATGACATACAAAGTCTTATCACACCCCGAAGGACCTTAAAGTTTCCCTCTGACTGTTTGGAGAATAACTAATGAATAACAGAGCTAAATTCAACTCTTGCTTACTATATCTACTCTTAGTTTAGGCATTTACTTCCAGTACAGGCCATAGTATAGTTGTATCTGAGCTAGTGCCACTGTACCATTAGCATGAAAAATCAGTTTGGGTTGTGTAAGGATTGACTTGAGGTACAACTGGAGAGAATAAAAATATCCTTTGATTTTCTAATAGTAATTCATTAATAAGTGAAGAGGTTTCACAGGTTAAGAGTTCAGTTAGCTAAAACCTGATACTAACATTGCCAGTAGTTTAAATACTGCACTGTAAAATGTAAGTTCCACATTAATTATTTAAAAGGCAGCTTTCTCCATGAGAAACTAAAGTGGTAAAAAATACTAATAGGAGAAATAATTTGTCAAGGAATTAAGCTGAAAATTTGCATGAATTCAAATTGCAAATGGAATATTAGGGATATCATAAATACATATAACATCCATTTAGTTGCAGTAGAGTGAAATCCTTCTAAATTTCTTCAGTGCTTTAAGCCTAAGCAAACTAGCTTTGATTCTTCTATGTACAAAGAATGAATTACAGTGTATCATAAGCAAATACATTAATCACAAATTTGTTCATACAGTGCCTTGTTAGCCTGTGAGGCATGCAAATCCTAGAAATATTTTATCAATTAAGTAGCAACATTTGTCTTGTTTACATGTTCAGACAATGTCTCTCTTTCCTGACCTTCAAAGAGGGATTGAACAATTAGTTATGCGTGGTCAAAGAAAAATATTGAAGAAAAAGATGCCACTGCTTTTCTACAGAAGATTAGCAGATGAGGCTACTAAATGCTCTTTTAAAAACTCTGTATGTTGGGTATTCTTTCACAGCAAAACAAGGAGTCCCATAGACATATGGAAATGAACAGAACTGCAGAAATAGTTACTGCATTTCTGTTCCTTCAAGTTTTCAAGGAAATATTGGACAATAAAATTTGCCCAAAACAACTCTTTGAAGCACTTGTTAGATAAAATAAACCATGCTAGTTCTACTGGCAGCCTAATTTTGTAAGAAACAGCATTACCACAAACAACAGAACAATTAGAACTTAAACTAGCCACTTCTGTGGAGGATAATAAAAAATATTTTTATAAATACATTAATGGCAAAAAGAGGGGCAAGGACAACCTTCACTCTTTATTGGATGTGGAGGGGAATACAGTAATTAAAAATGAGGAAAAGGCAGAGGTACTTAACACCTTCTTTGCCTCAATTTCCAACAGCAAGACAGGTTGTTCTCAGGGCAACTGGCCTCTAGAGCTGGTAGATGGGGTTAGGGAGCAGTATAGCCCCCCTGTAATCCAGGAGGAAGCAGTTAGAGACCTGCTGAGCCACTTGGATCCTCACAAGTCTACGGGGCCAGATGGGATCCATGCTAGGGCGATGAGAGAGCTGCCAGATGAGCTCACCAAGCCAATCTCCATCATTTACCATCAGTCCTGTCTCATTGGAGAGGTCCCAGTTGACTGGAAGTTGGCCAATGTGACACCCATCCGCAAGAACAACTGGAAGGAGGATCCGGGAAATTAGAGACCTGACAGTTTGATCTCAGTGCCAGGCAAGATTAAGGAACAGATGAGGCACTTGGTGCCATGGGTTGCTGTTAGATTATAGGTTGGACCTGATGACTTCTAAGGTCTCCTCCAGCCTTGCTGATACTGTGATCTTGAGTAGGATCACACAGTACCTACAGGACAGTCAAGGAATCGGACCCAGCCAGCATAGATTTAGAAGGGTCAGGTCCTGCCTGACCAAGCTGATCTCTTTTTATGACCAGGTGACCCACATGGTAGATGAGGGAAAGTCTGTGGATGCATCTACCTAGGCTTCAGCAAAGCCTTTGACACCATCTCCTATAACAAACTCCTGGAAAAGCTGTGGTCCACGACTTGGACAGGTGCTCCCTTCATTGTGGTAAGAACTGGCTGATGGCCGGGCCCAGAGAGTGCAGGGGAGTGGTGCCACACCCAGTTGAGGTCAGTCACTAGTGGTGTCCCCAGCGTTGGGCCCTGTCCTGTTTAGTATCTTTCTTGATGATCTCTGGATTATGGGATTGAGTCTACCATTAGCAAATTTGCAGATGACACCAAGTTGGGTAGGAGGGCTCTCCACAGAGACCTGGACAGGCTGGATAGACGGACAAGGTCCAACAGCATGAGGTTCAACGAGGCCGTGTGCCAGGTCCTGCACTTTGGCCACAACAACCCCCTGCAGAGCTACAGGCTGGGGTCTGAGTGGGTGGAGAACAGCCAGGCAGAAAGGGACCTGGGAGTTCTGATTGACAGGAAGCCGAACATGAGCCAGCAGTGTGCCCAGGTGGCCACAATAGCCAATGGCATCTTGGCCTGTATCAGGAATAGTGTGGCCAGCAGGACCAGGGAAGTGATTCTTCCCCTGTACTCAGCACTGGTGAGGGCACACCTTTAGTGCTGTGTCCAGTTCTGGGCCCCTTAATTTAAGAAAGATGTTGAGATGCTCGAACATGTCCAGAGGTGGGCAACGAGGATGATGAAGGGACTGAAACACAAGGCCTGTAAAGAGCAAATGAGGAAGCTAGGGTTGTTTAGTCTGGACAAGAGGAGGCTCAGGAGAGACTTTGTCCCTCTCTACAACTCCTTGAAAAAAGGTTGTAGCCAGATGGGGGTTGGTCTCCCAGATAACAAGTGACAGAACGAGAGGATGCAGTCTCAAGCTCCACCAGGGGAAGTTTAGGTAGGATGTTAGAGAAAAGTTCTTCACAGAAAGAGTGATTGGCCATTGGAATGGGCTGCCCAGGGCATTGGTGGAGCCACCATCCCTGGAATTGTTTAAAAAAAGACTGGATGAGAAAGTGTTAGGTAATAGGTAGGACTTGATGATCTCAAAGGTCTTCTCCAACCTAGTTAATTCTGTGATTGTGTAATATATTGTTTTCATTAACACACACACTCAAAAGTGATCCTGTACTCATGTGGTTCTGGGACTAAACTTCCAAAAGCTTTTCCCCCTCCTCCAGGATATTTTTCAACAGAATGAGAATGCTTTGCCATGAAGGATGTCTTGAAATTCTGCACAAAAACAAATCTGAATCGTTTTCCAAGTCAACTCTCAGAGCAGCTTCATAATTTATTCTTTCAGAAGTATTTGTTCAGTAGCATCAGTGAGAGTTAGACTCTTGGCTATACTTCCACAAGCTTATAAATTTGTTCATTTTTTAAAGCTACCACTGCATGTTTTAGTTGCTTAGTCCTTAACAGAAAACAGTTTCAGAACTGGCACTGAATTAGAGCCACTAACTATTCTGATGCAGGTCACAAGTCCCATAAAGTATAGTCAGATTTGTAACATTGAATTAGATAGAACTGAGCCCTGTTTTAGAACAGAAGGAAGAATTATTACTGAAGGAAGAATTATTTCAAGACTGATTAAATTGCTGTAGATAAGCAGTCTTCAGCAACAGTTAAGCTACATAACTGAAAAAGTTACTTGTGTTTAAAAATTTTGTGTTTACTGTATTTAAAGGAAAATTAGTTCAGCTATGCCTTTTGTCAGCTGCTCATCATAGGGCCTGGTATAAAAATACAGATAACTTTATATATTATTTCTATGCCACCTCTTCAACATTTAATTGATAAACACAGATTATTTTTCTCAGTATGTAACTATAAACGTTCTAAAACCCAAGTCTGAATTCTGTTTTTCACAGTTCTGAATTGTACAAGCCATCTTTCTGGTAGAATTTCTTCCAGGACTGAAGCAGAGCCATATTTTATGCATCAAATTTCAATAATGCTCTTTAAATATATTGTCAATTTATATATCCAGTTCTCAATATGAGATCTGAATGAGCGCTAAGGATTTTTATTTTTCTTTCAGTCACTAATGTATGAAACTTTGTTTATTCACTTTAGATATGTTTTGGAAAAGGAAATATAAGTTAATTACTAAGGTATCGTGGCATTAAATTTCTACTGACTACCAACCTGGATGTGCATTAGAGGCTATGAAACCAATTTGCTCCCCAGCCTATCATTTGTATTTTCACGGTGCACTGTCATGCTATTGTGTCAGTAAAGTGCAACGTTCCTCTTCTCCATCTTATTTAGGTTTGAATGCCTTTTTATGTATTTATTGGAGGAGAACTTTCAGATTATGCTTTTGTACAAGACAGTGGTATCCAGCCCTTGTCTAAAGTGAGGGATTTTGAGAAAACAATAAAAAGGTACAAGTAAGTTATTCACCCAGTTGTTCATGATTATGATTTTTTCAACTGGCAGCTAGCAGTCCCTAGGTACCAGCCTACTGGAGTTATTTTGCACAGCACCAACTGGCTCTTTGGCAGACCCTCAAACAGCTGGAGTTGCCTCTGGCTCTGTTAATTCATGACAGTAACCGACAGCTTGAAAGCAGAGTTTTGGAACAGGTAGCTTGTTTTTAAACACTGCCTGTGCTACAGAAGTGTGCACTGTTTGAAACTATGAGATTATGATCTTACACTGATTTCTTTAATAAGTCATGATTGAGCGTTTTCTACAACATGGTGCCTTTGGGGGTGATTTGACCACATTGGTTTAATGATTTTTTAAATACTGGCCTAGAAGTTCAGTCCCTAAAGAAAGTTTATCCTTCCAAACACTTATTTTTAACTTGGCTTCATTTTGCTTTCACTTCTCTGACCTTTTTGCTGCCCACTGCCTTACTGGTTTCCACAGTAAGCTTTGTTCACAGCAACAAGAAAAAATTAACATACAATTTCTTACAATTACTACAAATTACCACTCATCTATAAATGAGTTATAGATCCCCAAAACAACATAATTCTCCTTCCTAATGGGAATATAGAGAAAAGTATATGGTATTTTTTGCATACGTTAGCCAACAATATTTTGGACTGTGTTTTAGTTACCCATGTTACTCCACCAATTTTATTTTTAAACTTTGCCACTGAGTTATTCCCTCTTTACAGTAAGTTCCTACCTGTCATCCATTATACCAGGTAAAAAAACCCCTGATGCTCCAATGTCTTTGCTTTCCTAGTAAAAAGTTTAAGTTGCAGTGCACCTCCATGTGCCTTCACAAAATAGACAACTTCTTTCCAGGAACAAACTGCCCAGACTGTCCAGAGTTGGTTAAATAGAACAAGATACAAAATATGCCACTTCTAATGCAATACAAAATTAGCTGTAGTCAATACCATGGCTACTACACCTAAAATGATTACAGAAGCTGAGATTTGTGTTAAGCAGGACTTGACTGCTCAGAACATTTTGCAGACAAGTCATCAATAACCTTTTCTTATAATCTATTACATGAAGATTCAAAACCAAAGTTTTATAAAGTTCCATAAAATATTTTGGATTCACACATTAAGGCAAAATATGACATTTTAAAAGAATTTGTATTCTACAATGTCACCTATTCATTTTAATCATTAACACCAAATCCAAAAGTGCATTAAAATATATTTACCCATTATATGTTTCAGAGACACCTGTGAAAGGTTCACTCCTGCATTTAGCAAATAAAAACACTATGTGTAATATCAGGGCCACTGAATAAGTGCCTATCATGAACTTGATTATGCTTTTGCAATCCATTTTGCATTTGGAAACCAAGAGGCCACTTATGATTTGACCTAGTGCTGCTGCTGGAATTATTACCAGTCCTAGAGGAAAACAAAACATCAGCAATTAAAAAACAATGCAGAACATAACTGTGAAGCAATTAAGAATACAATTTTATGCTAAGAAAAAAATCAAAACAGCTACCTATAAAATGTCATCGATATGACATAGTTTTCAAACCATTCTACCAGAATCTGATTGCATGAGTAATATGTTATTCTACACTTACATAACCTTTTAGCTTTTCCAGAAGCTTACTCTGAGAATTTAATTTATAGTTGTCCAAGACCCAACTTTAGCACAATCAATCCAGATTACTTAGGAATACTACATATTGGGTAGGAATCTCTGAACACTTCATGAAAAGAGAAAATGCTCCTTCATCCTTTCAGTGGTTTTTTTCACATGTCCACATTCTTTGTTATATACTTTATATATATATATATATATATACTTTAGAATAACAGAACACAATCACTATTATACAAGGGAGACCACAAGATGCGATAAGGCATCTATTGAAAGATTTAAGGAAGTCTAGGCCAGTGGGTCAGTGTTGCTGTCAGAGGCCATATAGTCTACAATGATTTATCCTCTTTGCACTGTTAAGTACTCCAGATAAATAATTGAGCATTTTTATATACCTAATCTGTATATAATACAACACAATCCAGTATATCTTGCACTGACTCAAGACACCTGACTTTAAAGACTGTTCAAGTGCAGTGGCCAAATGGCACAAGTCACAGTCAAACATTGCCAAAGGTAGTTTAAATAGTTTTCGTGGTTGCTGGTAACACTTAGACTAAGCACAACTAGCTTTCCACATTAGTGTACGTGTTTCTGTAAAGCTGTACGTCTATATACACTACCAGTATTTTCAACTTAAAGACATTCAGAGAAGGGTCTACAGACAAAAAAAGGAACACTGTTTTCTGATTCATTCCCAGTTCTTGTTTAACTGTTGAGCAGGTATTCCAATGTATTTTTATGTAAAACTTGCAGATACTGTTTTGAGGCAACCATGACTGAATAGTGACAGTACTATCTAGTATTGTCCAGATAAGTCAGTCAAAAAGTCTCTTGCAAACATATTTGTTGAGTAAAGTGCAGCTCAACTACCATATGGTTATATTACAGCACCCTACTGCTTAGCAAGATATGTTCTAAAAATATTCATTCTGCCACACTGCAAGCATCTGTTGGCCAGTACTGACATTTCTGCCATGATCTGGTTGATGTTCTGCAGAAATAATTGTCAGAGTTAATCACATGACACTACTGACTGCAGCTCTTCAAGCAGTTTTTCTGTTTGTTTCTCCAATACTCAGCTTTTCATAGCCTTCTCCTGTTCTACCTATTACTTCTGCCTATTAGATAACAGGAAGAAGTGAGTGTAAGCCAACAATAGAATCAGTTACATAATAGAGAACATATCCTGATTAGTATTTTATTTTGAACTATCTCACTGTAATGTTATTGTGGAATTAGAAAAGGGCAAAGTCAATCCCTTATTTGTAATACGAACTGCTTTTTTTCCAGCTATCCTCCATTTTGATTTCTCTAGAAGAGACCAAGACGCAAATTCTCCTTCAGCCGATTTTAAATAAGAAAACATAAATGTTGTTCACCAAGAATAAAAAGGGAATAGACTATGGTTTCATCAGCATAAAAAAAATCTCATTCTATTTTGAATACGACACTTGACAGTCTTCAAAAACCCTAGGCAAGTATAACAGAAATATTGTTTCTGATGCCAAAACTCCATCCTATGTAATCACATTCACAAATATCTCAGATAAACAAGATACTCATATAATCTTCCACCTAGAATGTTAACGAGGTGTTCAATATAAATATATTTAAGAATTAAAAATAAAAAGCCATATTACCTGCAAGCACTGCTGAAAAACTTGTTGTCCTTCCAAACTGATTTTCTATAAACTTTGGTAGAAATGCAGCAAATCCAGTGGTAGTTAAAGCTTCTGAAGAACTGCCTATTACTAGACACATAAACACTGGATTCCTCAACAGTATCTATGGGGAGAAATTATCATAACGCTCTGGAAATTATTTGACTTTAGTACCAACTAAAGTATACATTAAAGGAGATTCTCTGAAGTAGAATTTCAGTAATATGCTTTCCTGCTTTAACCATATCGTCAAATTGGAAATGCATTGAATTATCAGTAGCATCGGAGATTGCCCTATCACAACATGATAAAGAAGCTAAGGAAGCAATTACCTTTTTAAAGGTCTATAAATTATCTGAAAAAGAATTTCATTTCTCAGAATATATCGGTTTTAGCAAATTTCAGATTTTTCTTACCAGGAGAGCCACAGCAAAGTCTTTAACACTTTTTACAATATTCCTGGCCTGAACTAGTGCCTCACTTCCATCATTATGAGTTTCAGTGTCTTTTCCAGCCTTTATTTTTGCTGTTCCTACAAATGGATATATTTACTGACAATGAAAACATTAATCACCTGCATTCATAGACTTAAAATGTCAAAAAAGTCCCAAATATTAGTGTTTTCTTTACTTGGAATAACTAGCTCAGATATTGTAAGCCTTCTTGAGTGTTTTATTGGTACAGAGCTATAAAAAGATCAATAATGAACTGAAAGGAGATTTTTTTTGAAAGCATCATGCTTCCATTTGAAGGTCTTGGCTGCAATAAGATATTACCTGGGATAATCTTCAGAGTAAGCTGAAACACATTCAATTTTTTTAAATCATCCCTAAGCTCTCCCTCAGCTCCCTAACTTGTTTTGGTTTTGTTTGTTTTCCTCTGTCATTTCTCTTTCAATATTAGTATAGTAAGTTCCTTTGGATGTTTTTCTAAGGGACTTCTAGACAACATCTACCAAAATAGTAATTATAGTAATTATGTCTCTCTAGAGGACTGTTCTAGGATACTTTGATTCACACCTTATTATTCCACCCAAACCAAATAAAGCAAGAGAGTCAGATAACAATGCATGAGTTAAGTCAATGGAATTTCCACATTAAGCTTGATGGGTACCACAGCAGCTTTAAATATAGTCCTGAGTGCTTAGATGGAAGCATCTGCCAAAATTTGACCATCAGATTCCACATTCAGGTATTTGTTTCCAGTTCTACTGTATATCATTATATAGAATGACAGAATCATGGAATGGTTTGCGTTGGAGTGGGCCCTGAAGCCATGGGTAGGGAAGCCACACACAAGATCCTTCCTCTAGTACATTTGCCTTGTTTTAAAGGCTGCATATTGGCATTAAAAAAAAAAAAAAAAAAAAAAAAAAATTTTTAATCAAATTTT
>VXBA01005454.1:101463-119452 GCA_013399895.1 Serilophus lunatus
GAAAAAAAAAAAAAAAAAAAAAAAAAAAAAAAAGTATTTATCATCAGATTTTTGCCAAAGACAGTTAACCAAAAACAGAAACAAAGAGGAAACATCCACCACAGTAATCTATAACCCACAAATATAAAGAAATCTTTCTAACAAAGTAGCTCGGTGTTGCTACATCCTCACCTGGGAGGTG
The DNA here is from genome assembly GCA_013399895.1 of Serilophus lunatus. NCBI lineage: Eukaryota > Metazoa > Chordata > Aves > Passeriformes > Eurylaimidae > Serilophus > Serilophus lunatus. The sequence goes on from VXBA01005454.1 coordinate 101,645, forward strand.
CTTTGGAAACATTGAAAAAGGAATTTCAAGAAACCAAAGTGCAAAAAAGCAGGCAAGAAATCCTATCCACCATGCTCCAAGCCAACATGGGTCATCTTGATCCACCTTTGTGCTGGAAAAGAAATTCAGAAAAAGCAGGTTTATCATTCTGAATTTCAACCAGAAATTTCAGATTTCAGTGAGCTGGAGTATTTATTTTTAAAACTGAATAAACAGAAAGTCTTTTAATATTGTCATTTTCTTATTTTCTACATATACTAAATTTATTGTTTGCTTGTTTAAAGCATATTCACCTAGTCTATTATAAAAATATTGCATTCTACCAAATATAGCTTTCAACTCATTAGTCAATGTCATTCTGATTTTGAGGCTGCTCTTTGGCCCCAATCTCAAGATACTGAAGCATTACTAAGGCACCAAAAAAGCTGAGCTTAGAAAGAATCTACATAATCAATGAGTTATATCAAAAGCCACTTCTGAAGTTCAGAATGCCATTGTAGTGATGTGAATTCCCTAAAACACAGGAAATAAAAGTGTAAATGTAGTTGTTAAAATTTTTTTAACACTGGAATATTACTCAGCTTGTAGATTTTCTCACAAGCTCTTCCCCAGGAATTCAGCAGCAGCATCCTCCCCCTCATATTAACTAGGGAAACTTTTTTGCACAAGAAATCAATAGGTGCAGTTGAACCTTAAATGAGCAACTAGAGACAAAGCATTTTTTGTTACTCAGCTTTAAAATAGCTAATACCTACAAAAGTAGAGCTAAATATTTGTACCACGGAGAAACTTTCACACAAAATGCAGTCACACTACTCACTGTGATAAGGAACTCCCTTGAAGCCTTTTTGGAGTGCAACTTCTTTACAAGTTAATGAAGCTCTTGAAAAATGAAGTATTTTCTGAACAAAAGCCTTCTCCTCACAGGGAGAAAAGCTGAAGATTTTAATAGAAGTAATTAGGAAAAGAAAATAGAAAGCAATAAAACTAAGTTGTATCTTGCCTTTCTGGGATCTGTATATCAATATAAATTTTAAGCAGCTGCCCTCCTAAGATGTAGCCAATAGCAGGACCCAGCAGAGCCATGGCATAGCCAATTCCTAGAAAAGAAAATACATCAAATCTACCACAACTTCTTTAAGCTCTTTTTTAAAAGCTTTCTTTAAATAAAATTCTTAAATCAACTTCAGACCAAAAGGTTTCTCTAGTTCAGCCTGTTCTTTTCATTGTAATCACTTCAACTGGAGCACATAGAAGACAAAATCTATACTTGTGCCTCAACAAGAAAATTTGCAGCTCTCAGAAGCGAAGAAAATACATCTCACCTACCACATCTTTTAGCATTATTAGATTGCCATTTGCACCTGCCTTTTGTGCCTACATTCAAAAGCTAGCTGGTGAAAAAGTTCCTTAAGTGAAGTTATGAGCATCAGTTAACAGTATGTGACCACAATCTTTAAGAACCTACTTACTTATATTTAAATAAAAACCAAAAACAAACCACAGACCAACATCACTACACATCAACAAAAACCCAGATACATCATCAAAAAAAAGCCAAAAAAGCAAAACAAGCAAAACCGAACTCCAACCCACAAAGTCACAGGTGTAACCATACCCTACTAAATAGTACAAGACTTTCTTGATGTCACAATAGTGTCCTTGGCCTACACACAGATTTCTGTGGCCGTTCAGCACTCACTGCTAGCAGGAGCACCCTGCAGATTAAGACTTGCAACGAACAGTAACAAGAACCGACTTAAATTATTAGTAAACATGCATTCTTACTGCTGATAATCTATGCTGCTTCCCCAGGCTGTAGAATCTGAATTTCTCACTTGTTTCCAAAGAGTCTGGATCCTGAGTACTTAGTATTAATTTCACTCTAGTTAGACAGCAAGAGGAAATAACGGAGGAGGCAGGAGTGTGAGAGGGATGCAAGAGAGGACAGCAATGCAAAAGGTGACAGTCAAAATAAATACTGAGTAAATATACCCCAGGTTTTCCTGTATTTTGGAGATAGTGACATGCCCACAGGAACTTTGAGCTAAGTTCATATCCACCCTACAGAACTTCAAACCATGCTTAGAAGATGCCTATTTCCTCCTACACATCGCTTGGTTTAGGTACCACTAGGAATTGCTTAACTTTTCAGGGACTTCAGTTATTGATGTCCCAGTTCAGCAAAAGTGGAACAATCCTCATGAAAATGCAGGCACTTTAGAAGAGGAGGAAACAATCGATTTAGGATAGCAGCTATTTACAGAAAGTTTTTAGGGCTCTTCTGTTTGTTTGGGGTTTTTTTGCTGCCTTGAATGAGACTTCTTGCATTAGGCAAGGCAACACAATGTACTTCAAACCCTTAATACATTGCATAAAAGCATGAAAAAGAATTAAGGCTTAACGTAGCTACCTGCCCACTTGTTTGCATTCCAGTTTTGTTATGTTAAGCAGAATACACCGCTCTTCTGAACTCAACAGTTGCCTGAAGATTGTGCATGCACTAGTTTATTGTATTGGTATTCTTAAGTATGAACATTCTCCTGAGTTTCTAGATCCCCTTTTGATCCCCCAGCCATGCAGATAGCCCTAGTTCTGCCCTATTTATTTCACTGCATTTGGGAGCAGGGAGCAGGGGAGAGAAAAAGTGTAATCTCATCAGCAAGAATAAAACCTATCTGTTATTTTAGATTTATCATTGCCCACTATTTTATTTGTTTACATCAAATGAAACTGCTTGGCTGAGACAAATTGTATGCAAATATGTAATGATTTTAATTTTGCCCCATAAAATTAAGTCTGGAAAACAGTTTGGGATTCTGAGGTGCTTTGAATTCCTACCACAAGTTACCCATATAGCTAAGATGCTTTCATCAGCTTACACACAGAATGGGGGAAAATAAATATCTTCATACCCATAGAAAACACACATAGACTACAGGGCAGTAAAAATGCACATAAACCAGAGAACACGGACTGACAAAGATTAAAAGCTACAGCTCATAACTAGTATTCCTTAGCTTTTAAAAAGACCCAGCAAAGCAGTCCCATTGCTTTCAATGAAGGAAAGATACATTCAGTATGTCTTCCTAAAGTGTCAAATTTGTATGGGGCTGGAGAACTGCATTGATCCCACAATGCAGAGCAATGGACAGTCTACTAATAGAAGGTAAGTAGGTAAAATGGTTAAAGAATACAATACAATCTAGCTACTGACCTGGTTGATACGCAGCATTTTTAAACCGTGACACTAAAAGGCAAGTTTTTACTACAGCCTATTCAGTTGTCAACAGACAGGCTACATTAACCATTTAACTGTTTTCAGTTACTGACATGAAAAAGTAATAGCAGAGGTGCTCAAAGTAGTTTTGCCATGATCTACAAAATAAAAATTGAGAAGATTTGATACGTAGAGCAGACTAATACCTGAACTGCACAGTAAATGATGTAGAAACACTTCATGCACATCAGTAAACAATTACCAGACTCTTTCAATCAGAGGACTTCATAAAAGTATTCAAAAGGGTTGCAGTCCATGATTTATCCAATAATAGATATAACAGTATGTTAGAAAGACTTTAAAAGTTACCTATATAAAGGGAAGACTTGTGTTTTGGAACTATCATCAATAAAAGCCATTCCCAAAGTATATAGTGGAGTTCCTCCAATTCCCAGAAGCGGCTCTCCCAGCATAAAGACATAAAAAGCGGTCTGATGAGAAGTCCCTCTGCTGGCATTGCAAGTCATATTAACAGAGGTGGTCTCTTGAGTTTGACATGTGTCTGAAAAACAGAGACATTAAGACTTGGCAATTCTGTTACCCAGGTCATCACAGTCCAACTGTAGAAAAACCTCATCTGAAAGTTAAACTGCAAATGAAGTGCTGTTATGTCAGGCTCCCATTTTAATTTTCACACTTGTATTAATACATCTTATATGGCAGTGCCAAGGTTTCTATGATATCTCTGAAAGAAAAACTATCATGCTCTGCTTTTTGTTTCCTTGCCAGGAAGGTTATATGAATGAAACAGCATTATTAAAATGCTTTACCTTGCTGAAAGCATTATTGATCAAATTGATGGGGAAAAAAACCCCAACTACCTGTAAAATGGTCATTCCACAGGTTGTGCATTCTCATGGGTAACAGGCACTTCATTTTGTTCTTGTACCTTATAATGATTCTGAGAAGCACTAACAACTTCCACTCTTAAGAGACAGACCAGCTTGAAAAACCTGAGGAAAGCTGAGCTGCTAGAAAGTGCAGTCAGTCACTAGCAAAGAAAATCCTGCCTTATCATTCACTGTTTTGAGAATTGTTTCCCCAGGGAAAAACAAAACAAAACAAAATAACCTTGAAAGCCTACACCACTCTCTTTCATAGAACACACTCTGCCATCTCTCCAGAACAAGAAGTTAATGTAAAGCCTCTGTACTTGTGCACATGCACAGGGAGGAAAGCGGTGGTACAGCAGATTAAGGCTGTCTCCTCCTATAATTTTTGGCACCACAAGGAGGCAAAAGAAGAACTGAAGACAGAGAATATGTGTTCTTCCTCTTGCTATTATTGCACTTTTAGTAACACAATGCCAAGCGCCAAGATTAAAGAGGAGCATGTTTCTTTTTTTCCCACAGAAGAGCATAAAACCCTAAAAAAGTGAACAAACCCATCAGTTTGGTGGAAATGATGCACACTGAAGAGAGATGAAAATATCCTTCAGATTAGACAGGTAGACTGATCAATTCACACTACTTTGCTGCAAAATTACTACACCTTTTTTTCTTCCTTTTACATTTGAAAACACTTTACTTCAGCAAAGAAAAGGCAAGCGCAACCCATCCGTTGGGTTCACAGAACAGAGAACAAGGAAGTGCTTGGCACTCAGCTGATATTTAAATGAAACCATCGACACTATAAATACATGCATGGGCTTTATCATTACGCTCTATAGCTCACAACAGGAGATATAGTGCTGTTGCACAGAAACAGACCAACACAAGGGATAAGCAAATCTCACTACAAGAGTCACTAAAGTTGTCCTTCCTCTCCGCTTAAGAAGACTCCTGGGTAACCTGTGCCAATGTTTGACTGTCTTCAAAACAAAATTATATTCCTCGTGTCTAGTGAATAACTAAAATTCATGTTTGCTGTGGCCTACATATTGAAACATGTTTAAATTTTTTTTAAATCCAAGACAGAAGTTCAAAGGTACAATGCTTATAGCATCAGCAGTTTTCACAGTTCTCTTGGAAGTCTCCGATTAGTTGGATCAGGCTGATTCCATTACAGAAACACCACCAGGTGGAGCCCCTGACTGCTCATACTGGAGCCAGCTGAGGCACTGGCAGCTCCACAACCTGGAAAAGTTATCAGAACAGCTTGTCACTGCTGGGGTACACCTAGATTTGAATCTGAAGCCTTTCTGGAAATTAGAAAATAAGGGTTTGCTGTGGCTAAAAACTTTAATAATAGGTAGACCATTGATTGGCAACTCCTTCAATATGAAATGGATCAAATTATTTCTAGAAAGTGGTACTATAATATATAAGCAATTGAATAGTTTTATATAGTAGGATATGTATATACTCAGAACAAAAGTAAATAAACAAATGTAAATTATCTCAAGGTAAAGCAGTAATTTCTAGGAAGTTTGTAAGCCTTATACTGGAGGCTAGATGTATTCTGCATTCCAGACTACATCTATTAATGAACCTGGTAGCCATATTAAATATTGCATTGAACTGTACTTTTAAGTTATCCTGCAAGTAAAACTCACTGTACTGACATATAACAGACAAACATAAATAAGTAACCAACTAGTAAAAAGAGCTATTCAGGAATAAATTACATAGTAGATTGTAATACAAACATCAAATAAAAGTTTAATCAAATATATTAAATATCTATAAACTACCCTTTCAATCAAATAGTCAAAAAGAAAGGGTTTAGGAGTGTGGTGTTATTAAATTTCACAACCAACTGTATAGTTAAGATGCTTCACCAACCTCAGAACTAGCTAAAGCAGGCATCCTATAATCCTGTACTATGGATCATTTGATAGTTAAAGGATGCCCTTGCACAGCACCTGAAGAATTGTGTTGACTCTGTCATGGTGCAGACATTCCCTGAACTCTTAGTCGTTTATCTGTAAGTGTTTTCCTTAAGTCAGCTTAGGTTCTTATGTCTGCTCACTGTATTCACAGCATAGGCATCTGTATTACAACAGTTAAAACAGCAAGAATGTTGTCAGCTGACAACGGTGAAGAAAACACACTCCATTTTAAAAATTCCCCACTGCTTTCAGATTTCAAGAGCTCATGTGGAACATGTCCCTCATAAGGTATCAACATCTACAGCCGTCTTTGGTGGCAGATATTTGATGAAACAGTCACATGTTCTTTGAGATTTCAACCAAAATTTGTTGAAAGGATCAGTTGTAACAGTTGGTCATCTTCACTCCCACAGTGTATCTTGTTTCAATATTTTAAAAAAACACCCTATGAAGAGGTTGAAACATACGTATCGAATTCAGCTTCCTTTCCATACTACAATGAAGTAGGAAGAGCAATGCTGAAACCAAAACGGTAGAGAAATGGGACTGTAACAGAGCCAGGAGCAAGTAATCTATTGCCCTTCTACTAAGAGATAACAAATAATCATCTGCTCATAGCCCCCAAACACTGAAGACTGTTTTCTTTTGGCCCTATTCAGTTAAAAATTCAATTAATTTCCATTTCATATCCTCATTTATTAGATAGGGGAAAATGGCTCAAACTTATTTAACTAATGTCTGGACAGCTCACACAAGTCTATGGCATGATTAACACTAAAGAAATTAATTTGAGAATCAACAACCTTTCATCAGGTTGCTTAACAGCTACTGATTTTTTTTTAGTAAGCACTTTAATGTGCTTAGTCATCAAAGGCATAAGTCTGATTGAACACTGAGATAACAACTAAAATAAAGTCATTCTGCTTTAAACATATCTAAACGTTTCTGTATTAGTTACAGGTATACCACTAAATTGAAATACGAATAGTCAGCACTAATTACACTGCACTGAAGTCTTTTTTTATGAGAAACATTACGTAACATCTGGGAACTAGCTACTCCCACGATTTAAATATTCCTTTGTCCAGCACCATTGAGTATTGCTTGTTGCCTCTACTTCAAATAAAAGCACAGGTTTTCATCAGCATATTTTTTAAAAGTTCGAGAAACGTGTTAAGGACTTAATCAAGATGTCGTTAATAGTTCCAAACCTCAAAGAACTGCATAAAGTAGTCACCTTTCAACAAGATGGCAAGTCTCATAGCTTTCCTTTGATACTTATTCTACACCACTGATTGCATTCATCAATGCAAGATAAGAGAAGCATTTTATTCAAATGTTGCTTATGAGCAAGAACTGATATTGAGAGATCACTTCTGAAAAACAAAGTTCACTGTGCAGAGAGACAGTTCTTGAACTTTTGTATTTCACAGAATCTTTTCATTTTCAGTGCTACAGACAGTACTCCATTTTAGGACTGTGGCAGAGATTAACTACACTCTACAAAATTAAGAGTTGCAATAAGAGTTTTGGGTTTTTTTGGTAATTTCCAAAACACAAGGACAAGCTTACTGTGAAGTTTAGATCCATACTGGTATTTTCCAGTACCAAAGTATGGCAAGGAACATATAAGACAGCCCAGTCCTAGCATAAATGCTGAGAAAGCAAGCCATCGTGGTTTGTGCCCTCTTTCTCCAAAGAAAGATACAGTGACAACACACAAAAAGCAATGTCATAGATCGCAGAGATTACGCCAATGAGGAAACTGTTAAACTCATAACGCTTCTCAATTGTTGAAAAACTAACATTAACCAGGCCATTCACCACGATACCTAAAAAAAAAAAAAAAAANNNGCATTCACCCCGAAAACAAAAAAAAAAAAAAAAAAAAAAAAAGGAGATAATTAGCCAAAGATACATGAATTTAATAGCATTGCAAGGGTAAACTTACCATTGTGTTGATGCCTTAAGGGGTATGCTTAATATTTTAGAGAATTCACTTCTGCTAAGTAGTTGGATAACTTGGAATATTAAGGGCCAGAAGAGCCTGTGTTCCTGTGTGTTTGCATTCTTGTGTGTAGATAAGAGGGGTACAAGACAAAACACAGAGTTAGGCTTCCAGACCTATGAGGGGCTGGACATAGGTGGGGTTAAGCAATAAGGGACAATTCTGTTGGATGTTGGGGTAACACAGAAGTAAGAGGGACTTTAGTTGGATAGTATGGGGGATGGGTGCTCAGAATGTTATAAAAATGGGAAAATTGTTATGATTTTCCTCTTTGGATCATCGGCCTTTGACCAGTAAAGCTGCTTCTCCCCTTCACTCTGTGTTTCTCAATTTTTTATCTGACGCCCTTATGGCATCAGTGTGATGGAAAGGTTAAAATTAATATATTTACAAAGCCCCATTATAAGTTATTTATTAGCTTTAAAATGCAAGTATATAGTAGATTAATACAGCAAAATTGCACAGGACCTATTCAATTTTATTATCGTCTGGACACTTGCATTAGGCCAGAAATATACCATGTCTCAGACTCTGTTCACATATTAAGATTTCAGAAGCTGTTTGAAGCACAGATTTCAAAAAGAATGCATTATAGTATCATAAGATACTGTACAAGTCAAAAGGAAATTAGTCAATGTTATGACTTGCATTACAACACAAGCTATGGCTGATGTAAATTCACAACGTGGTTTCAAACTATTGTCAAGCAAACAATTTTCTCCCTGCCAACACAAAGAAAAGTTACAAGAAGGCTTTCAAACAGACATGTTTCTCTTGCAAAGCAGTTTTAAATAGCTTTTTTTATATTACAACTATTTCAGAGCAGCTGAGAAAAATAACTTTAACTGAGAAAAAAAGTCTACCTTCTGAATTTTTAAGTTCTCTGAAACAAAAGTATCAAATGACCCAGAAAAAAGGCACTGCACAAGCTGCCCTACTGAAGCACAGATGAAGCACAAAAAAAATAAAAGTGATCCACAAGTAAGCTACAACTGCCAGTGCATGCCCACTCTTACACAAGAGCTGTATGTAGATTCTAACTTGAATCTCCCATCCTCCTTCACATTCTGTTTCTATGTGAAACACCAGGTAGTTAAATTTACAGGAGTTTGCTTTTAACAGTCATAAAATAGGATTCTGTTACAAGAGAAATCAGTAGCAGTAGTTCATTACAGTGTCAGATGATTAGACTATGACAAAGTTAAACTGCATCTATAATAAAATAGCAACGTGAAAAAAAAACAAAACAAGCCAAACCAAAACAAAAGTTAGGAAGTCTTGGAGTCAGAATTGCAAGTAAGCTTGAGTTAGGTAACCTCACAGATTACTATTGAGCATCTGTCATGTCACAATTATTGTTACTTTTTGTAAAACTCAAAGATTATTATCTTCTGTCCTTCTAAGAACAGAACAGGACTGGTGACAGTTTAGGCTCAAGTTAGTTTTCAACAAGCACTGCACCATCCAGAACTACAACTACTCCAGCCAAACTTTAACATCTTCTTAGAGTGCTCCAACGTACTAAAACAAATTACTCCAAATCAGCCAGCTGTTTTCTAATCCCCATTTTAGACAAACATTTCAGCTTTCTGTAAGGAGGCAGCTCTTGGCACAAATTCCAATAACCTACCACCATGGCCTCTTTATTAAGGTTGACAATTTCACCTATCAGACATGTCAACACGTAGGATTCACACAGGATTAACAGAAGTACTCTCATGTTCCTCCAGTGCCATTGGTTATACATTTGGCAATTTCTTCCTCTTAAGGAGCATCTTCCAAAGAAAATGCTAGCATGAAGAAATGAACAAACAATTTTGTTCCCATTTATCAACACCTAAAACATTTACTCAGTCCTTGAGACATTCATACAAAGCAGGTGTGCCACACAGCAAGTGGATTACAGTGCTAAAAGGCATAGTCTTTTACCTGTACTTTAAGTTATCACCCTTAATTTACATCCTAAAAGCCATAAAACTTTTTACTTTATTTTACTCGATAATTAGATTTCATCTGTAAAATTCCAGATGTGGTGAATGGCAGCATAACTCCTCCAATGTCATCATCTAGTGATTATTTGCTAAAGTCTTCTCAGGAAAGATGAATCTTAGCTGATACTTGATCTGAAAAACAAGTTCTGCAAGAACATCTCAACATTTAAAATTGTATTATAGAAAATAATTTTTAACTCTTCTCAATGAAAATCCTATCATCCTGCCACATCTGTTAGAGATTTTGGTACAGTGTGTAATGACACATAAGACCTAGATTAATTATAAACCAACTTGATTTGCTCCAACAAAACACAAGAGTATTTTTTCTTTATCCTTTTAACAAGAAAAAAAAAAAGGCCTTCCAGTAACAAATCTAACCAGCCTATAAAATATTAGTGCTATTCAAAGTTTTTAGATGGATTAGAATGGACCAGTCTCAAACGGTGGTTTTGTTGGTTTGGGTTTTTTTAATATTAAACACTGGCATGAGAAAGAAACAGTCCTTCTTGTACTTAAAATAGTGAGATAGCTTCTACCTTGTTTGCTACTACAGCTGTGAACTGCAGTATTATCCAGCATTACAAGATGCAATATACATTTATGCAACTTCAAGTGCCATACAGAAAGCAGATATTAGTTGTATTACAAGATTCTAGACAAAGTGGTTTTTATTCTGGAAACACAGGTTTCACATGTATTGAAAGAGAAACAGCCAGAAATTATCTGCTAAATTCCACCTGGAGTCTTCTGAGAAGCATATCAGGAGCTAATGATGATCTCTTTTCTAGAGCAGCTCGAAAATAGCTTGATAAGTACAAGCTTTCAGTCACACACAGAGAATTCTACACGCATGTACCAGGTCACCCTCTGTGTTCACTTATTGTGTAAAAAATCTAGTATAACAACTTAGACTTATCAAAAACATGTTACAGATTACTTCATCAATCTTCAACAGTCTAAGAAATAGTCTTTTACAAAGGTGCATTAGCAAGTTTAACATATATAATTTATATTCCCAGGTAAGGGTTTCTGTAATTTGGAGGGTAAATCAAATTAGACCCAAAACTAGAGGAGAGTATTAGCTCACATAACCCATGTAACAATCCCAGTTGTGTTTTGTGTGCTTTTATCTCAAGTCTGAAGATGCAAGACGTGAATATTTCACAAAGCTTCACACAGAGCACTGAATTTCTTGCTGATAATGACTCCTGTTTTTCCTGCCTCTCAAAAAGAATTGCAGCTTCAGTCTTCAGTGCTCCATTTCCTTTCTATGTTCTAACCAAAGGAAAGGCCTTGTTCAGAAAAATCCAGGTAACACATCAAGAGTGCCACAAAATCTGTAATAGCCACACCTACATCAACTTCCAAAACAAATGTCAGGCCCTAAATCTGAACTAGATTAGTTAGAATTTGGCATACATATACAGTTAGATAACAGGACAAAGAACTGGAGAAGTGGCACAACCAACATCCATAGCTTCCTGGGGGGACAGAAATTCTTATGATACAAAATTTTTTTATGACTGGGAACATACCTAGACTACTCATAAGAGAAAAAATTTAAATTATACTGAGCTCATTCAGTTCAACAATCAGATCACTACGGCAAACCAGATTTGAAGAAATTTGGACATGATGGAAATACTCAAGACACTTGGTTTAGTGTTGTTAAGCCACTCAAAAAAACTATTCATGTGTATTACAAAGGTCTTCTACTACTCAGCTGCTGCCATTGAAATATGTCATGTCAATTCTTCCACGCTTCCCTTTCTTTTTATTTTTTTGTGTTTAAGGATAGTTGGATGATCAACTTAGTGATGTGGTTTAGATGGTTTAGATGATAGATTGTTGTTGGATAGATTGTCAAGTTAGGTAAAAGGTTGGACTTGATGATCTCTACGGTCTATTCCAACCTTGTTAATTCTGTGTGTGTAAAATAAATTCGAACTAACAGCAGGATGACTGTAACAGTAATCACCTCCTGATCCTACCAGCTGAAGCATGGCCTTTCAAATTCAAGCAAAGAAAAACAGGCTCTGCCCCGAACTCTCTAGATACTTCTTTTCTAATACAAAAGCTGTATGCTAAGATCAGATTTTGGACAGCTTGAAATCATAAAAAGTCCACAGAAACACATGCTGGGAGACATTGGTTCATCCAAGGACTTTTGAAGCAATATAAATCCTTCTGGGTTTTAAGCAGAGCCTCCCATTCAGTTCCCCTCATACCATCCCACTTATCTCAGTGTGGTTCCAGGCATATATATCCTGCATAGTTTTGGTATAGGCTGCCTGCTCCCCTAGCATCACATCTCCAACATCTCCCTCCACCCTTCTATAGCACTGTCAGTTTTTAGAAGCAATGACTATGAGCTTTAAAGCCTCAATTTTTCAAGAAACACCTTTTCCATTCCTAGCCCAATAAAGTGGAAGGGTTATGAACATTAATACAATAGCTCAATTTGACAGGCAAATATCCAAGCTTTACAAATCTCGAGTTCATATATTGGGCACGCTAATGCTTCTCTTCCCGACGGTCATTATTACTACTTTCTAAGCCTCAGACTTGCTAAGGCTCTAACAAATCTTGTAACAGAAAAGCAAAAAACATGGCCAAGAACCTCTGAAGCTAAACAGCAGAAATTTAGGGCATGCTAAACTTTAGGTTTCACCCAAGATCAAGTTGAACCAAGTTTTAGGAAGATGGGTGTGCTATGATGCACAGAACATGAACAGATTTTTGTTCCGTTTCCAAGCCATTTTAATTACCCAAAGTCTCATCCAACCAGGCCAAGATACTGTTCTAATTAGCAGGCAGGTAAAGTACCTGCTACGGTACTACAGCTGTGTTTCCCGGTTTATATTGTTTCTTTATTCCCCGGCTTGTACTTGGAGCATTATATCCCTTTGAGTGATGGGGATGCAGCACTGACAATGGCATGAAGCCCAAACCTGATGGGACCACGGGCTCAGCAGTGGTCATTAAAGTAGGTAGGAAAAGAAGAAAAGAAGGAGCATAGTGAGAGCAATACTGTATGAGCAATTTCCTCATACAGGTCACTAGTGCACTTTCTTGCCCTAGCGAAGCCATTACTGTCACTGTTCAGCTATATACAGAATAGAGGAACGCTGCCTCCCCTCCCCCACTACCCAAAACATCGCCGCTCTTCCCCTGCCTTCCCCAGGACGAGGAGCCCGGGAACCTCCTGCGGCAGGGACGGGTTACCTTGGAAGATGGCCAGCAGGCCATAGAAAGCCAGGTAGCCCTCGGGGTTGTTGCAGAGCTGCAGAACCTTAGGGGTGCAGGGGCCCCACCCGCAGAGCCCCTCCTCTGTCTCGGGCTCGCTTTCGTGCTCGGGCTCCAGCTCTGGCTCTGCAGGCGGGGATCGCGGGGCGCTGCCGGCCGAGGTTGGGGCTGGGCGTCTCGAACGCCCCCTTCTCGATGCCGCCGCTCTCCATGGCGCTCTTGCCCCTGCGCCCAACGCTCCGCTAAAAGCCACGAGGAGGCGGAGGGGACACCCCCGCACCGACAGCCCCGCAACGCTCCGGCAGCGCTCGCAGACTGACAAGGGCGGCGGCGAGGGTCGGCGTTTTCCAGCGATGCTCGTTCTGGGAGAGGGAAAAAATCCAACAAAAACAACAACAAAATAAAAGCACCTAAAAAAAAGTCATGGTAAAAAGTTCCTTCTGAGAAACGAAAAAAAAAAAATAAAAAGAAGCTCTAGGTGTTGCAAAAAAAGGAAAGGTTGAAAAAAATGTACTGGACATTTTGCAGGTGTTGTCCTTTGAAAATATTCGTTCCCTTCCTGTAGCACAGAAAGTTTCCACACGAAGGGATCCCCAGTCATTGAACATGTTAACTCAGTTGCAGACACCAACGTGTATAAGAAACACGTCAAGTGTTTAAGAAAGTCCAAGCTTATTTACACGTGGTGTAAATTTTTTTACTCAAGTGCACAGGAACAACTGGGAGGGAGTCTAGGGAGCAGTAAACTCCCACTGCTGGTGATCATCTCTGGGCAGTACAAGTTAGTCCTGAAAAGTCCTCCTCTTTTTAAGAGTCACCTTAGCGACAAGTGAAACAAGATTGAAACTACAGATACCAGCAGTGACTTCGGTTTCACAGTGAAAGCCAGGGCACTCTCTTCAGTTCTCAACCATCTGCTTCTAGGAGAGAAATGAATACATTTTCAAGTATTCATTGGCAGCACAGAAACTACATGGTGATAGATGGATGACCTGTCAAAGGAATAGCTTAGAAAAAGAGAATATGTGTCTGTTTTTTCATATAGATCAATTGCACATGGGTCATCAGTTGCTTCTGCCACTTGTTGCCTCATCTTTCAGGGGCAGTGGGTGATGGCTAAACGTGGAAGGCCACGGGCTTCCCTGGCAGTTGAGCCTTCCCCAACCTCCTCCTCAGCCACCTCAGGGTCCCTCCCAGATGCTGCCTCTCCCCACAGCCAGCAATGGCCTTCCCAGGACTGCAGGAGCTCAGAGATGCTTCTCCAGTGCAGCATTTTCCTGATGACCACTGATGATGCCCAAACCCTGAAATTAATTTATTATAATTTCAGGCTATAATTTGGAGTGGTTTTTCCTCAGCTGTTTATCAAGATATTTAAAATGCAGTTGGACATGTCATTTGAAATAATACCTCGATCCTTGCTGGAGTGCCTACATGCTAGAGTAGTAAGAATAATCCTCCCTTGATCTGCCAGATCAGCTAGGGTTGTTACCCTTCCAGCTGATGGTTTTGGTTTTATCGCCACAGGAAAGTGACAGAATGGAAGGGGAAAAGAGAAGGAAGAGGAGCTCACTATGAAAAATAGTGTATTCAGATTAATCCAACAGCCTTTCAAAGAAAATTGGGGAGGGTAGCATTGCAGGGTCTGGTATAGGTCTAGTCTGGGAATTAAATAAGGAATTGAATAATCTGGAAAATTAAATAGGAGTGAGCTCCTGAGAATTTTTGTCATGCTAGAAGAGCACAGATTTCAGAAGCAAGCCACAGAGACACAGAGAGAGTTTGGGAATAATATATTGTGTATTTTTTGCTCTGGTTATGTTCCCACAAGCAATTTACAGAGAAACAGAATAGAGTCAACCAGCTTTTATGAAACTGCTTTACTCTGAGAGCATACTTAAAGTTATTGCAGAAATTTAAATTCCTGACACTCAAAACTGGATATAAAACCTACCTGAAAAAGACAAAATATAAGCAGTTTCTAGGAAAGGATCTAGAGTGCTCAGATAAAAAATGGTAATAGACTGTGAGCTCGATAATCTATTTTACTAGATTGAGAATACTCTGAAAGGGCAAATATAACCAACAAGTTATTTGTGGATTGTAATCAGAGCTACCTGTTAAGGTTGTTCTACAAGCTGTTATTCTCCGTACTAATTACCACTCATATCTTCACATTCACAGAGGTCACTTTTAAAAGAGAAAACATGCAGAAGGTTACCAAAGAAGTTTGTTTTCCACAAAGAATTGAAAGAAACAAACTTCAATCTTGCAAAGTGAAGTGCTCCATGAAATACACAACCCTAGTAAAAAGAAAAAAGGCAACCAAGTTTTCAAAACAAATGAGCAAACTTGACACAATTTTCTCTTAGAAGTTAGAAGGCTTTTAGTTTTCAGTAGACTAGTGTTTTGGAACAAGTTAATAGTGGATTTAGTGAATTCTAAAATTCTTGGTGGAGCTTGATCAAGTTATGACTAGGATAAAGATAGGAGAAATGATTAACTAGGTAGTCCCTTTATGATCTGAAGTGTAAAGCAGACATGGAAAAATATATTTTAGGGGGAAAAAAAAGATGTTTAAGTCAGAAGAATATAATGTAATTAATACTAGAATACCTTGCAGGGATATCAAAATATATTTTAAAGAAAAAAAATTACAACATTTTTTGGAAGAATTCTAACATTTAGTCACCTTCCAAATTTACAGTTTGATCAGCTGCAGCTTCTGCACTCTTACAAGTCAGAGGAGTTCTCCTCTCGCATGGTACCATGTCTGTCACATTTTTTGTGATCATGGGAGTATTAGATAATACTTATGGTTTTGTTTAAGAAATAGATTTTCATTTTAAAGTCTGAGAACTACCATTCTCTGAATTTCGAGATTGATCGAGTTTTTGCCATCAGATAAGGCAGATAGGGGGAAAATAAACGTGGATTCAAAACATTTTTTTTCAAGCATCTCACAGCCATCTCCTCTCATAAAAAGGCCAAGTGGTGCACAGACTCATTCTCACATTGCAAAAGGATTATCTCCCAGAAACACGGCACAACATTTTATCAGTACAATACTCTCTTTGACTCTCACATCTATAAAATAAGATGCGAAGTAGATTACATGGGATCCTTAGAACACAATTTTCAGGCAGCTTTTCAATGTTTGGTGAATGTTTCAGACTTCAAATACTTGTACAACTTTATTTCTGATACCTTGACACTCTTGATTAAATCCCTCCTCTGAGAATCTCTATTGAGTTAGCTCTCGCCACATGTTTTTCTGTTATTTGGCCTTGGGCAGAATTCATGCAAAGGAAGCTGTGAAAAAAACAGTGGGGGTTTTTTTGGGTTTTTTTAGATAAAGAATCTTTGTGTATGCTTTTTTCCCCCCAGTTACAAAAATTGGCTTGGAATTTTTATATATTTTGTGGTATTTAAAGATGCAATTAACACCTCTACTGAATGTATTTCTCTATTCTGAAGAGACATGTGGAATGGGTTATGCTAGCACCCAGAGAAAGTCAGAATAGGATAGAAATTGGCCTGCTTCATCAGTTTATAGAACCAGAAATTTCATATATTAGTTATCTTTACTCTTTATTATCTTTTTTTTTAATATTATTAGCAAAATATTAATCCTACTCCAGCCCTGATAATGTGTTTGTTCTGGAAACAGCAAAAACAGCTGTAAAAGCAGCATTTTGCTTGCCTGTATAAAGTTTTCTACTTACTTGTGTAAAAATTACCTAGTTTTATCCCCTTTTGAACAAATTTTATCTTTTGAAAGTGAACAAAGCAAACCAACAGCTATGTACTCTTCTACCCTAGGATCTGACTAGCTGAAGGTATCCCCAAACTACATTGTGCCTCAGGGCAGTCATATGCTGCTTGTTTAAAGATTTATATCTATGTAAATGGTAAAGTAGCTCTTGGTTAGCCCCATTTCTAATTCTGACACCAGAATTGGCCCAAAGAAGGAATATCGAATTTTTCCCTCTTTTGAATATATGACAAAACAAAAATAAATATTTTTACTAAGACATTAGTAATAGATCTTAATGTTACGCCATTTTCATTCTTGGGAAGTCCAACCAAAGTATCATGAAGTGAAATACATTTCAGTGTATGCTTATTTGATTACTTAGTGATAGTAAAAGGCTTAAACTGATATCCTCCAATTAATTGCTATATTTATTGCAATAATTTCTTAAGGTGCCTAATGAATATGGTTCATTGGGGAAACTTAAGTCTTCTGGTTTTGCCTCAAGGCCATAGTCTTTTACTTTTAACTAAACTTCGTCTGTTTTCTATAGGCTTCATGTTCTTTCATCAGTAAGCACATTCAGGGCTAATATGACAAATCCCTTACCAGAGTCATTGAGCTTTCACATAGAAAGTTCCATGGATTTTCTCCTATCCGTGGAATCTAATGTGTAGATCAAAGTAGAACTATCTTCCTTCCTTCCTTCCTTCCTTCCTTCCTTCCTTCCTTCCTTCCTTCCTTCCTTCCTTCCTT
>VXBA01005454.1:119614-189187 GCA_013399895.1 Serilophus lunatus
TTCCTTCCTTCCTTCCTTCCTTCCTTTCCAGAAACACTAGTTTCAATGCTTTCTATAACTGGGAAATCTGTTTTCTTTTTGTCTGGTTCCCAGTTTGAACAACTGGATCAGCCTTGTAGTTTCTTTCATCAGCAAATACATGGCTTCCACTGGCAGTCAGTTAGTAATGCTTTCTGATGTACACTAAATTCTGCATAGACAGAGCAGGAACATCTACAACATTTCTCTCTTATATGCTATGCTTACCATGATGGAAATTCTTCTTCTGGGGGGTTTGTTTTTTGTTTGGTTGGTTTGGGGTTTTGTTTTTGGGTTTTGGGGGGAGATTTTTTTAGTTTTAGTTTTGGTTTTGGTTTTTTCTCAGCAGTGAATTTAATCTATTTATGGCATTCGTATTGGAGGTGAGAGTGCACACTGCTTCTGTGTTCATTCTTGTGCTTCACTGGCTTTATCGTCAGGTGACTTCTACTCAGCATTGGTGAGACCTCACCCAGAGTAGTGTGTCCATTTCTCCCCAGAACAAGAAGAGAAATAGAGCTAAAGATAATCCAGTGAAGACTCACTACAATCTTGAACAGACCAGAGAATATCTCTTATGACCAAAGGCTGAGAGGATTGGGACTGTTCAGCCAGGAGGAGATGAAGCTCTGGACAGGGATCTCATCAATGTGCTTGAAAGGAGGATGCAGAGAAAACAGAGACAAACTGTTTCTCTCCAGTGGTACCTTGGGACAGGATGAAAGGCAATAGGTGCAAACTGAAATAGGGGAGGTGCAATCAGAACATCAGGAAATGCTTTTTCCTTGCAAGGCTGACCAAGCACTGTCACAGGTTGCCCAGATATGTTGTGAATTTTCCGTTATTGGACATATATAACAAATATAAACAGCCCAGCCCCAGAACCACCAGTTCATGGGCTCAGCCATGAGTTTTACTTTAAAAATACATATAGGGTTCTTTGATAGCTTTGGACATGAAGAGAATAAGCCACAGACTTTTCCTCAAGAGGTACTTTCACTGGTAATTTAGGGACAAAATAAACAAACTTGGCAAAGGCTCAAAAGGGTAGCACACAGCCTAGATAAAACATTCCACCAAAGTACCACCCTAGCCAAATCCAACCCCTCTAGCTCTAAGTTACCTAAGACAGACAAAGAGGAGCAAAGAAAGAGAAGAACAGGGAGCAAGAAGAGAGAAGAAGGAGAAAGAGGGAGAGAGAGAGACACTAGTGTTTCACCGGATGTTAAATAATGCCTAGATATGTTTTAGGCATCTGGCTATAGGTCCCTGCCAACTCTGACCATATCATGGTTCTGTGTTCTGTTGTATACAAAAATATTTCAGCAGCAGAAAAAAACCATACTTATTTTGATTTGGGATGGAAGAATTGTTTTGTGACAGTTTCTAGAGCTCTTACATCTCTTTATTAACAAAGGATAAACATGCATCCAGAAAGAGTTTAACCAAATTTCCACTTGGGCTTTTAAAAAATATCCCTGATGGAAAAGTTTAGAGAAAGAAATTTGCTAGTATGTTAGAGAGGCAACTGTAAAAGAAGTTCAATCAATATTAAAGCTGTACAGTATGTATATTTAATGTTTCAAAAATAGGTGAAAAAATCATATAATTGTAAAAGTTGAGTTTTACTGCAGTACTTGATGTCTCTGGTCTTAAAAACCAATACACGAATTTCCTCATGAAGCTCAGATTTTTCTGAGAAAAGGACATTTTCAATTTTGGAAAATCCTACTTTTTTTTCTGTTCAAAGATGTATCAAGAGATATGACATCCTTTGAAATTCAAGGGATCAAATTATATGGGGTTTGTTGCAGTTTTGTAAATTATAACCGCACAGCGCATTAACTTCTTACTGGTTATTTATTTCTGTCAAGATGTCAGGTATATATTCAGATAAATGTATCCATTTCTGAATTTGATCTTCAGCGGTGTTTTAATGCCAAGTATTTCTAACTGTTCTAGCCTTGTACAATAAAATTTTACTATTAAGTGTAATAAAGGAGAAACTATACAATCCTGTCCCATGTTTTTATTGATGCAGCATAAACTTCCCTGGGATTTTTCAGGGGTTTTTCTAAATATGTAGAACTTCTATTTGCTTAGGAGACTGACTTCTGACTTCTTTCACTGAATGTTACTCTCTTGACCAAAAATATTTCCATGAGTGATTCTTGGATAGGCTTGTTTTTAACTGTGCTCAGTTATGACATTTATATATGTGAAATATAAAAGCTGGACTGTAACAATATATAAAATAGAGAATTTGTGCTTGAAAATTGTTAAGCTCATGAACTCCCTGAAATTTCTCTACTAAAAAAACCAAATTATTAATAAATTAAGCTTTTAAAAATTGCCTTGCTCAAAAATATTCCAGTTGTTGATTGTCTTTTTTATTTTTCTTAAACTAGAAAACAATAAAATGCTGAAATTAACTTTAAAAAGAAAACTTAACAATTGCAAGATATAATAGAAAAAAAAATTGGTACAACTCAAAGTCAATTGAAAATTGCACTGGAGTTTAAAATAATTTTAGATGCAATTTAAGCACTTTTCCTGCTCAGCAGTCCTCTGAATATCAGGTTCATCAAGTAGATTTTATTCATGGAATATTTGAAAACATATGTAAGTGGGGGAAAAAAACACAACCCACAAAACAAACCCTTTGTATGTTAGCTCTTATTAAATGCCATAGCCAAATTATGAAGTTAAGCCACAATAGGATTGATTTATTTTTTTTTCTGGCCAGGATACTCAAGTGATTTATTTGACTGGAAACGAGTGCTGATTTTCATGAAATTATTTACTTTCAAGGGGAAGTTATAGAGATAAAGCATCATTTTAGAGGTCAAACACAATAATTAAAATTACCTTTAATGTAGAGAATTATAAATATTATAGAATATTATAATTATATTATAAATTGAATATTATAGTTATAAATAATTTATAGAACTATAAATATGTGTTTTTCACAAGAAACTAAAATAATACACTGCCATTTTTTAATTTTTTGATTGAGGAGCTGTATCTACCAGTTTATAAAGGTTGCTTCATATACTGTTTAATTTTGTGCCAGATTTTTGCTTGGACTTTTGTAATAAGCAACATAATGGAACAAGATGATTTCTATTTCAGATCACAAAGCTAAAATATCCTGGTCATAGATACATATTTTACTGAAGATGACCTGGTTGAGAAGCTAAAGCTCTGAGAAAACAAAAGTAAGCCAAATTGATGGCCTTCCATCAGATAAATTATATTCACAGTTTTGCATTATGCACTGTTACTAAATTAGGTGATGTTAAAAAAGCCTTGCAGAAAAAAGGTGCTGCTTTCATCATAGGATTAAATAACACCAAACCTTACATTAAATCTATTTAACAACCAAAACTCAGTGACAGAAGAGCAATGGTATTAAAAAGGGTCCAAAGATGTCCAGCTATTAGTAAATCACTAAATGCAAGAGGATAGGGCAGGAAGTAGCAAGAGACATCACCAACAGGAAGGCATGGGAAGAATTTGACACTTCTATGGACATTTGTACTATCACCAGATAATGGAATCCAAGTTAGAGTATCTTGCTTGAATTTCCAATAGTTAAGGTCAAACTACTAGACAAAAGAAATACACTGTTCTAGCAGTCTAATCAAAGTATTATTGTTAGTCCAATTACCATGTTTTTAACATTTGTAGTTCAAGTTTTATACATGTAAAATGACCTGCAGAAATTTCTTGTGTCCATCCCGTCCTTGGTTTTCTGTTCATACCTCCACAAACCTTCTGAGTCCAAGACTGATGGCTTCAGTTTGGGTCGTGGGGGAGTGTCCAGCAAGCCATCATCATCCTGACTCTCAAGGCAGGCCAGGTGAGGTCCATACAAAGTCTGGCAAGTCCTGGGACCTGTCTTGTCAGCTAGACACAAAACGTGTGGCTTGTAACAGGCAGTGGCATCCATGCTTAACTGAATCATAAGGCTGCTATCCTCTTTTCCTATGCAACTTAAAAGGATATCGTAGGGGAGGCAGGAGAACACAGTCTATGAACTTCTCTGCTCCTAGTCAGGACCACATAATAGCTGAGGGTCAGCTGAGGAATGAGCTGTCTGTTTTTGGCTTGGTCAAATTTCCTCAGAAAACCCCTCATTCTACAAGTGGAGACATCAGCACCCACACATCGAGGCTACTTAACTTCAGGAGGCCTGAGGGAGGAAAAATCATGCCCAGACTCACAGATAGTCCTGAAGTAATTAATGGCAGTAGACAGAACTGTGTAAGGGGTAGAAGTTCTTTTAGACATCAGGTACAATAACCTTTAACCTGAGATCAGGGAGCACCAAGGGCCCCTGGCTGTGCCAGGGACAGGGATCAAGGAGAAAAGGACAACACCACAGCCAGGAAGGTAGGGGCAGGAGCCTCACCAGCCCCACAGCCTCCCACTGTGTCCTCCCCTGAAGCCCCAAGCCAAGGGCAGAAGGATGGATGCAGAGCCCACATGAGGTTCTTCCTTGCCTCAAACCCATGGTGCCTTGGGTTGGCAGAGGAAAGGCAAAATCTCAGGACTAACTGTGAGTGTCTTAAAAGTAAGAAAACATCTCTGGTGCTTTTCATTTGGCATTGGAAACACAGGGTGGACTTTTGTGAATCTGCTGTAAGAAAAAGGATATCTGTGCCATAAGAAAAAGGATATCAAAAATAGTAGAAGCTGTTATAGAGGGCAAGAAAGTGATCCGTGGCTGAGGCTGGGAGACAGCACAGATCCATCACTGTTAGACTTGTGAACATGATGGAAGTATGTTCATGACTGGTCTTGTCAGGGAGCAGCAGCACTTGGTGCTGTGGAACAGCTGAGGAGTCAGGCACTGGTGGTATCAGCACCACAGGCAAGGGGACCTGAGCAGCTCCCACGGGAAATAGGGACAACCTTCTACCAGCTCCTGCTCCTGCAGCAATGCTCCCATATCACTAATCCAGGGCAGCACAGCCACAGGCAGGGAAACCTGAAGGAGAGATCTACGGGAGGAAAGAGGCTGGTGCACTGGAGACTGATTGTCCTGATTGTGGAATGACTGGTGTTAGTATTTGTTGACATTTTCTTGAACTATATCACACTAAACAGCACTAGCTGTGCATCCCTACCATGTATTATCTCCTTAATCATGTGTTTTTCTTCTTTTGTTTCACACCCTTGCTTAGGTGGAAATGACAAACAGCTGGGGCAACATCCAATTTTTTATCTGTGTCAATGCCCTATTATTTAACTTTTACTGGAAGTTATTAGTAGTCTTATTTGAGTCTTAGGTAGTCTTCCTGTTGTTCCAAGTATGCAGCCTTCATCCAAGTATGTAGAAGGTTTAAGCAGTTGTTAAAGTTCGTTATGACTTTAAAAATATTTCAGAGTACTAGGTTATGACCAAGGAGAAATTGTCAAATTGATTCCACTTAGAGTATATTCTAAGCTGGTCATCTAAGGGAAATCTTGACGAGGAACTAAACAGAATGGAAAACATTCTAAGTAAATGAAGACCTGCAAATGATCCAAGGCATAGGTGTCGCAGCCCAGGTGGAAGAGAAAGAAAACTGAGTTTGTTAAAATACAACAGCCCAAACTGCATTATAGTGACAAAAACCCAGGATTTTTCTGGCAAATCTGGTGCCATCTTAATTTGCCCTTGCTACATTTCCACTATTTTTGTACTGACATTAGCTGCCAAGATTACAAGTTATGCTAACATATATCCCAGCAGATATTTGGAACAGGTGTAACACTGAACATTTTTCACTATCGTTTATCTCACTCTTCACAAGCAAAGAAATTCAAATCAAATCCTGATGAGACTTGCATTCTCATAGGTAATAAAGCATGTAGCTTAACATATCAACTTTTCATAAGAACCGTTAGAAAGCATATTAAAACCAAAGTATAACCATGCTATAATTTTACATTTCAAATACATGTTCAAATGTCTAATATGAAAAAAAAAAATAAAGTCTAAATTGTCTAGTAGAAGGAAGAAAAAAGTTTTCGAGAAGCTTTTGAGGGCAAAATTTTAAGTATTTATTCTCTGCTCAAGTATATAAGACGTAGGTATCCCATTATTTAAAAACCTGATGTAAAATGATCAGAATGAAATCTTGACACTATTGCAGCTAAAGATTATCCTGATATTCATAACACCGAGCAAAAAAAATGTTTTACCCATTGATTATTCCCATTTCATACCCTTTATCCACCCTCTTGATTACTTTGGCATCAATAGGAGACCTGTGTCAGTAGGAACACTACAGTGTGAATTCGCCATCAAGAATGTATGTACTCTTGATCACTGTAATATTCTTCCTATGGAAGAATGTAGATGAAACTGTTTAGGAATTGCTCTCTAGAGGATGTAAAGGCTTACTATCCATTGATATTAATGAAATATCCATATACCTCTAGTAGTAGATTATATGAGTGGGGAGTAAATTTGTTAACTAGAAACAGAAATATTGGTAGCTTTCAGGATTTAGAAGTTTAAGCCAAGCAAAATACATAGAAATATAATATAAAAATAATACGTAATTATAAACTATGACAAAATGCAAATTAATATGCAAATATTAACATTAATATAAATATATTTACCTTAAAATAGATTCATCATCTAAATACTTTTATGTGGTAAAACAAAAAAAGGTGATGGATATTTTTTGAAACTTATTATGGCATTTATTTTTCAGGAGCAGCATTAGAACAAACTATGTTACATATAAAATCTTTTAAATTCAATGCACAAATACAGTCTACCCAGTCTATAAGTTGTGTGGCAATATGTAAATTGTGATCCTATATCATGTCACTGTTTTAGCCATAAACATCAAGCTAAATCCACAACACTAAATCCAGCAATGCAGTGAATGTTTAAAATGTTCATGAGACAGTAAGAAATAAATACAGTAGCAGTTGTGAAAAATAAACTTCTACTCGATCAGTCACCCCACGGATTTACTACTAACATCTAGTCTGAATAAGATTTGAAGGCAGTGATCATCCATACATCATCCTGCATGCACAATGTTATTCCACAGAGACTCAGGCTCTCTTTCAAGACTAGATTAAGTATTCCAAAATCTTGGCTTTGACCTTCAGAAACAATCTGGTCAGTTGAGTCTGTGAGGCACATAGCTTCTGTAAATTTCTGGAGAAGGAAGAAGCAGGCAAGAGGAAAAAAAACCCTTGTTTTAAAGGAAGGGATCAATCATATCCTGTCATATACTTGTACTGCTAACTTTCTCAGTTTATCCTTTATGTTGAAGACAGGGCCAGCCACCTATACCTGTTAAATACTTCAATATTTTTTTATAAATAGATGTTGTTCATATTATTCACATAACATGCTCCCATGTAAAATATCAAACTGTCTTTAATTCACTTGTACTTAATTTCTTAAATAAAAATAGTTTCATTTCAAATGTACCTATCTGTAATTTTGGACTCCATGTTGTAACTATTAACTTCAAATGTTGTAGCAACAAGCTTTTTTCTTCATTTAATTAAATACATGACTATCACTTTGCAATTCTGATATTTATAAAGCATTTTTAAATGTAAGAAAGCAATCTGCTAATTTTCCATAATCTCATTTTTGTTCAAGAAATAAAATTAAAATCAAATCCATGTTAATATTAATATTATAGTATTTTAAGTACTATACCTTAGTAGCATGTCTCAAGCTTCCAATTTTCTATCTTTCTAGAATAGATAAGAGCCGGAGAAATTTCTTATTTTCTGATTCAAGTAATGAACTGTTCTATGTATGACTATTTGAGACAGAAAAGCTGATAAAAATAATGTGATTTACATAAAGTAAAAAAAAACTAAAGAAACAGACTGATTCTGTAAGACAGCATTAGGAAAGTGTTTATGTATTTCTTAAAACAAATACCTCAGTATCTATGTTTCTATTTTTCCAACTTTATTTAAGAGTATTTGTTTTTAATAACAAAGCCATTTGTCTTAAAAAAAAAGAGAAGGGAGTTCAGTGCACAGTATGTCTTTCAGTTACCTAGTATTTGAATTTAAACTTTAGCTTTTAAAGGCCTAGGAACACCTAATGGCTAAAGGTGAATACTGCATTCCATTATAGCAATGGTTATTAGCCCACGATTTCATCATAAATGGAAAGCACAAACAACAGGTCTGGTCTGTGCTATGAGTCAGTAGGGCTGAGATCAGTATCTGTGTTTCAGCCAGCTGCAAAACAACTGCCCTGCTAAACTTGCAGCAATGGGTTAAGAACTTACCTGTGCCCCAGAAATCTGAGTGATATGATCAAAAGAAGAAACTGGCCTTTTTAGTGCATGGCTCCAGAGAAGACAATTTCACTGCAACACTAAGAAGGAATAGCAGTTAAGGGTAAGTTGTCTACTGGCACGTGCCAGTGACAGAGCAGTTTGAGAGGTTCAGTTCAGAAACACAGGCCAGAAACAAGCTTGAGCATGTTGCTGTATCACATCATCGTAGGAGGACAGAGTTTGTTTTTTTGCATATTAGAATTGGAATGTAGACTAAAAAAAAATTTAAAAAAATCTGTTAACAATATTAGAATATACCTTTAGTCTTAGATTAAAAAGAAAAAATGCAACAAGCATTGCATCTGAGAAAACGTATGTATCTTTGATCACATAACTGAAGAGGAAACTGCATATTGTATTCTCATGGAATCACAGAATCAAAGACCACCTAGAATTAGAAGGGACCTTAAAGACCATCTATATCCTATACCTCTGTTATGCATAGACCAGGTTGCTCAGAACTTCATGAAACCTGGCCTTGAACACTTCCAGGGATGGGGCATCTGCCACTATTCTGGGCAACATATTCCAGTGCCTCACAACCCTCACAGTAAAGAATTTTCCCCCAATATCTCATCTAAACCTACCCTCTTTCAGTTTGAAGCCATTTCCCCTTGTTCTGTCACTACATACCCTTGTAGAAAGTCCATCTCCATCTCTCTTGTGGGTCCCTTCAGGTACTGGAAAGCTGCAATCAGCAGCCTTCTTTTCTCCAGGCTGAACAATCCCAATTCTTTCAGCCTTTCATCATAGCAGAGGTTCTCCATCCCTCTAATCATCTTCATGGCCCTGATTTGGGTGCTCTCCAACAGGTCCATGTCCTTCCTATGCTGGAATCCCAGAGCTGGATGCAGCACTGTAAGTAGGGTCTCACCAGAGCAGGGCAGACGGGAAAAATCCCCTTCCTTGACCTGCTTGGTGCCCACAGTGCTGCTGATGTAGCCACATAAAAATTATTTTTATTTGGACATAAATTAAATCTCTTCTTTTTCAGTTTTTAAAGTGATCAGCACTGTGACTAGAAGTTCCAACAATGATCGTGGCTTCAGCTTTAGCAAGCATTGGAGCTCATCTTTGGACTGTAAGACTCTGATGGACACTGTGATAGCCCGTATTATGGTATGTTTATTACTATGTTTCATAATTGATGTCTACAATAAAATAAGTCATATATTTTTCTATTCTAATTATCACTTACCTTAATGTAAGAGTTTGTTGTTGGTTTGGTTTTGAGTTGATGTTTTTTCAGGAGGGATATGAATTGTATTTCACCTGGCTATAAGAATGTCATGTTTAAAGTTATTTCTGGAATATGAAATCAATAGTGTGACTGAAACCTCTGCATAACAGAATGCCTTGAAAATTCCTATATTCATCTTGTTTACATGAAACTAGTAGGTCCTCATCCCCAGCTGCATGGTGGGAGAACACAGAGGAGCTCCTTAGCAAGAAAGCCAAAGGAACTCATTGACAAGAAAGAATGTTTTTCTTCTAGACTATTACTTTCTAGCATTATTTCTTTTTGGCAATGTTTCATTCATAGGGGTAACTGTGCCTCTATGACAGCATTCATGGTGCAGCAAAAAGAAGAGGTCCAGTCCCAGTAATATTTCTAGAAGTGGGTGATCTCCACAGTAGCTACTGGAAGCACAGGGAAGCAGACGCTGAGTAAACCCCCTGCTGCAGTTTATTTTATAATACTTCACACATACTAAACTGGCCCATTTGTTAGCCCAGGGTTGGGCCATTACCATAAATAAACTATTGCACTGTCTTTTTGGGCACTGCATGAATATTTCAAAAGCTGTGTTTGTCCTTGCTAACAGGTATGGAAAAGCAGAGACAAATTCTTTGGCTGTCATTGCACACCTCTCAAAGAGACACTTAGTGCACTCATACATCAGCAAGGTACACCTGGTGAGGCAGGCTACAGGGCAAGTTCCTTCCTTCTGGCCTCTCTTACCTCCCATTTCTTCTTTCAGAATTTGTCAGAATCTTTATCTCTGAAAATGCAATAAACCAACAAGGCTTCTATAATAACCAATGGAAGTGTAGATGCAGGAAAAGAAGTGTTAATCGGCATGCTACCTGTGACTACTTTATCAATGCAAACTCCTCAAAAGGCAAACTGGATGCAGTTTTTTGCCAAGAAAGCAGCTGAGATGTCAGGGTTGGCAACTACTGCAGAAGCACCAAATCCTCCCATCAGCCTCAGATGTGCCATCATGTCCCACACCTTCCAAGAGACCTGACTCTTCAAGGCTTTTCATCTCTGCTCCACCAGTTCTTTGATTCTGTACTCCTATTTTTACTTCAGAAAAGTTTTGATCTGGAGCTGGTTAATGGTTGCTAACACTCTTTGAAATATTGATTGTATTGCTTCTGTTGGATTTCCTTTTTAGCTGTGTACAAACAATAGTCAGCAAAATATTTTAGAAAACGTACATTACGTTTTGCTTGAATAAAAATTACACCAATACTAAAAAACAGTCATTACACATTTCTGTGAAACCTTTAACAGTGTTTCTAAAATGACATTCATGCCTATGTCTTTGGATTTCCCAAATTATGAACCTGCATTTACCTTAATTTACACTAGTTTAATTTATTTTTAGCCACAAGGAAGCAATTTTACCCTATTTCAACATTCCATGGCTGTTGTCAGGAATCTCATTGAGTCTCACTTATCTTGAAACTGGAGGTGTGATTGAGTAGTTTTGTTCTCACTTAGTCATTGCTATTTCACAAGAGTTCCTCGGGCAGCCACCAGAAGTAGAGAATGTAAATATGAAAAAATCTATACCACTTCTTGTGTTTTAGAACTAAGTTATTATGGTTGTGTCCAGCTAAAACAATTATTAGAAGCTTTTAAGGCAGTAAACCACAGTGAAAGTAGGGTAAATAAAGTATCTCAAAGTCACTATCTTAATTTGTATCATCTAACGCTCTGACCAGTGCATTAGCAAGACAGACAATAAACTGACTCAAATTCAAGACAGGAGAAAGTTAGTGTAGGTGTTTAATTTACATATTTTATGTATTATTTTAGAATGAACTGGTGTTGCTGGAATGGTTGCTACATCGTTTGTTAGTGAATTTAAGTTATTTATATTCTGAGTTCAAAAAACATGGTCAGATTTTGTATTACCAAGAGTTCATCATTAGCAAAGATAAGACTCTAAAGGAACTCACATGGAAGTCTGAGTCTGCCTAAGTATCTGAAATAATTTCTCCTTCAGACCCCAAAACAGATCTATTAGAGCACAGGTACTGTTTTCCCAGGGTGCTTTAATTGTATTTACTTAACAGGATTGAAAGATTACCTAAAGAAATGCCATCCATGAGGAGGGTTCCTCTTAATTTTGAAGGTTCCTAGTAAAGGTGCTATGATGAGACCAACTATAGTTTTCTCCTTAGTTACATGGTAATGCATAGTAATCCCTTTCTGCCACTGGGTGAAAACAAAACTCATAAAGCTTTGAAAAAGTTTTATTTAGAAGTTCTATATAAACTGTTCAGCAAAACAAATGTTTTACATTTATTATTGCCATTGTTTCATTTGACAATTTGCATCTATTACTGTAATTTTTTTCAGTTGACAGGTTCTACTTTGCTATTATTGTGTATTTTGAAAAGGTACCCAAAAAAGTGCTCAATTAACTGGCAGTTTCTAATAAGGTTGTTTCTAAAAAAGTACAAACAATAGTCAATATCTAATAATGCCATAATTAAAAGCAAACAAAAAGGCATGAGAACTTTGGATAAATTTATTTATTAAAGCCAAGCACAGCAGCTTAACAGAAGCATTTTTCTCTTCTGTTGCTGCTTTCTGCTTCTTTTCTCTCCTGCTGCTTGGATCTTGAGATTAATTTTCTAAGGGAAACACTTCCAAGCAGAGACTAGGTCTGTGTGAGAATGGCCATGGAAACCAAAGATCTGACAAGGCTGTCAGCAGCAGAAAATAATTTGTCCACAGCATCTGGCCACACCTGCAGCTTCTTCCTCCTTTCTCTTCCTACAGTTCCTCCTCCGTGCTCAGCAAGGGACAGAGGTTCTCAGGGAACAGAAGCTGAGGATAAAAGTAGGCAGGGCCTGGCAGCCAGAGCTGGGCTTCTCTGTTTTCTGTTTTCTGAACTAGTAGTTGCAGCTGATTTCATGTGGCCTAGTAGCAAGGGAAACCTTGAGGTCTTTTGTGTTGGCATTTGCATGGATGGAAACTAATTTTGTGAGTATAAAGGAGTTTCCATTCACAAATAGAAATTCTATATTCAGTCTTCAAGTTCAAAGATACAAATAGAATCTTCAACCTTCAAAATAAAAAAACAGAGAACATAAATACTAGATGTAATAAAAGTTTTCCAGACTTCACAAACTGTCTTTCACCCAGCTGTTACCTTTTCTTAGAAATCTTCTAGCAAAATATTAATATTTTGTTAAGCAATAATTCATTGGAGAAGTTTTACTGCCATTATAAATTGCTCCTTGTTGCTGTCAGGATTAGAACAGAATCCACCTAATTTACTGGAATATAAGTTACTTTTTGGATAAAAGGAAACTTTAAAAGGTGTATTACTAAATTGCTTGCCCTTTAAATAGGTTTTCAGTCCAGAACTAGGACCCTATATTCCCGCACTTAATTTTCTCTCTCCAACACATCTTCCTGTATGTCTACATTGCATAGACAAAAGCAAATTCTCCATCTCTTCTCTAAAACCCACTCTGCTCCCATTCCAAGTTACACTGCCATTCTCACTATAATCCAAAACTGCAAGGAAAGGGTGATTAATTAATCTTCTACCATTATGTTCATTTGTCTATTGACTCTAGTCCTAAGGAACTGATATTAACAACATAATTTTCTGGCCTGTCAGACTGTCACCTTTGTTGAATAGCTCCACTTGATTTTTCCGCTCTTCCACACAAAATGGAAACATAATTCATTTTTTCTTAATAATTTATATTTTTAAGCCGATAAATTGGATATATTACTTCTATCTTCCAAAAAGTAGGGCAGTAGTAAACTTTGTAATTAGGATGTGAGGATTCTAAAACAATCCTTGTGCATTTTTCTCAATCCTCACATGACTAAGTGGTAACATTTGGTAACAAGATAAGAACAAAATGCTGGTATAGTTTACTGCAGAGATACAGAGAATTCTGCTTGTATTCCGTGTACCTGGATTTGAGATCTCAGAACTTAACAAATACCATAGTTTAAATATTGGTGAGCTAATATAAAACGTACTAGGGAAAACATTGTAAATACTAGGTTTGTATTCAAAAGATTCTTTCTGATTCTTAGGGGAAAAAAAAAAAAAATTCTAGGAATAGTAATTGTTGGATAAATAAAGGAATGCTGGTTGTTAGCATGACTTTCATAATTTTAGAACAGAAATAAGAAATTCAGAATCCCACATATTTACATATACATTGATATTAATTCTGCTTTCCCTTTTATAGGAGTTAAATTCTGCAGAAATAGAAGCAGAAAAAGAAGACTGTCCTACAGATACTACTAGAATGTACCAAAATTAGAATAATTTTTAGAAGAATAGGAAGGTGAACATTTCAGGATATATACTTTAGTATTGTTAGAAAGGAAACTAAACTAATCTTGATGGCTCACAAATAAATAAATAAATATTTTATTTTTACATATAAATAATGATTTTTCAACTTTTAAGATAAAATTAGAGAAAGCAGTGAATCATCAAGTACAAAATGATGAGGATGTTACTGAAGAAGATGCTGCTATGATGATCCGTCGTAGGAAATCAATTCTTAGAGGGAGTAACTCAATAACTGCAAGCACTAAGAATCATTCATTCCTTCAGAACGTGATTGTATTATAAAAAGACAGATATTAATGCAAGGAATAAATTCTAAGCAGTACATTTAGACAGTGCAAATATAATACTGGCAAAGTCTGTGAACATTGCAGTTTGACCTTCCACAAAATTAAGGGACTGACCTTCTGCCTTGTAAAGGTCAGTATACATCAGCAGTGGCATCACAAGCAGAAAAACTGCCTTTTCTCAGACACCTTTCCCACATACCTATCTACTTGAAATCTTCCACTTTATTCCCATGATAAATGTGTGATAAAGTCGGGCTAGAGATCCCTAGTCTCACATTTATTCTAGTTGACTAGTTTCCTGCCTAGTTGCCTTGATTTGAGTAAGGAAATAAAGTCTCATATCACATTCTGTCACCAACCTATCTATTAGCTACTCAGTACTCATGATGAGGTTTTAGTCCTTCAAATAATCCTTGGATATTATGCTCATTTTCTGAGAACACTGACAAAGAGTATCAGTAGGCAGTTCCACTTTCAGGATTTCACAAGTCTGCATCTTGTCATACTTATTAAATAGATATTTATTAATATACATTAATTTGTAAAAGGCCTATTAAGGACACTTGGACAGACATTTTTATGCTGTTAGATGATAACATTCAGCTCTATATTTTTATGTATCAGCTATTTCTCCTCACCATAGTCTACCAAAGACTAGTGCTTTGAGACCTCAGTCCAGACAGTGCTAAGGTAGCTGAGTCATCAGCAGAAACAGCACCCTCTTTAGTGCGAAGAATACCCACTAGATGTTTTTCATGTGTATATATGGGTCTTGTCACACAGAAACATCATTTGTAGGCTGCTGCTACAGACAGGAATACACAGAAGAAAAAAAATAAAATGTTTTTCTCTTTACTTTAGGAAACAACAAAACAGTATGCAGGAAGCTGACAGTGCCACCATTATCTAAGGTATAAATTAAAGACCCAGATGATACATGAATGTCCTGGTTTGGGTGCTAGGGGGCACTAACAGTGATGAGAGACTCAATAGAGAAACAACAACAAACAGGTTTTTTATCTAGGAGCTCTATAAGCTATGGAACCCCATTAAGACACAAATCCAATTACACAAACAACAACAACCCAACAATATTATGCAAGAAAAAAAAAACTGCTCCTCCAAGCTGTCTGGTGAGCTAAGGAGCAAGGGAAGGAGGGAAGGCCACCTTGTGGATGGTTCTGGTCTCGGTCTAGGAACCTCTGAAAAAGAAGGGCAATGAAAGGAAGCCCAGGGGGAAACCAAAGGGGGAAGATACCATAACTCCTGTTGTCGTGTGGTTCCTCCGCTGGCACTGCTGGACCTCTGGTGACGCTGCACTGCTGCCCATGTTAAGGGAGATGAAGAAAAGCAAAGTGCGATGACACAGCGTGGTCAGGGACCAAGGAGGGGAGCTGTGCTTCTCTCAGCACCAGAGGAAGCTGAAAGAGGCAGGACTTCTGTGCTTCTGGCCTTTATGAGCTGCCTGTTCTCATATTTTCTCAGGGAAGCCTCCTGGGCTGCTGCTTCCCCATTGGACAGCAGCATGGGGGCGCCACCCCTCCCAACGACATCTTGCCTTGCGTCCAATATGGCATTTCCTGCCAAAAGACCTACATGGCTGCCCTTGCAGAGAGGAGAGGGGCCACCGCCACAGCCCTGCCAGCACCACAGTCACCCAGGGCCCAGGGGCACCACCCATGGGCTGCTTCTGCTGCCACAGGTCAACTCCGTGCAGCAGCACTGGTCCAGAGTCTGGCCCTGCCCCACACAAGGGCCACAGCTGCTGTGGGGCAGGGGCCCCGCCCCCTGCAGCCACTGGTATGGCCGCCAAGCTGTTGCGAGAGCAGCCACCGCCACTCCTTCCCACCAGCACTGCAGGGAACTGGCCGCCGGTGCACTGCTGCAGGGATTCACCACTGTGATCTGCAGGGGAAGCTTGAACAGCTGCAGGAAAAGAAAAATGAACAGGAATAAAATCTGTACAGGCTTTTCCTAATAAGAAAGGGAAAAACTGTTCTACAGGTCCAGGCTGACTAGTACATTTGCTGCGGGGAAGATTTGGTTTAAACAGTGGGTAAAATGGGACAACAGTAATGACTGTAAGAAACCAGAACACAGATTTCCTGGTATTGCTGCAATGAGGTCCTTAGGACTAAGCTAATCAAACCTTAGTTAGACATGTTGAAGGTATAATATGACTTAGACCACAAAGTTAGATCAGGTGATATCTGGCTCAAGGTGATTTGAAGGCTTTATGCTTCTGTGAACTCACAATTAATTTTTAATGAAAAATGTTTTTTGAAACTGAAAATTGAAGAGTTTTACCAAGAATCCTTAGATTTTTCATAATCATCTCTATTTTTTTCATCCAACTATTTCTTACACTAATTCTCATTTTATGATTATTTTTAGACCTTTCAGGCATAAGATTTTTCTTTTCAGCATGGACAAAGGGAAGTAAAACTATTCAGTATGGTGGCATCTTTGATCTTGAGTTTAGAAAAACAGCTGAGAGATACATTCTGTCTTTCCTTCCCGACGGTGAGTAGTACCACTAGGCAGATACACCAGACATTAAGTTTTCATTATTCAGTTTCCATTTGCGCAATTTAAACATTGAGACTAAAAGATAAATGTAGTGTGAAAATTTCATATTCCAGGAACAAAAGGGGCACAGGGTGTTCAGATCCATTTCAGATGTCTGATGCTCTGTCAGAATCTGCTTTAAAATTCTTGGAAGTGAGATGGGATAGTACAGTATGTTTTCAAGTGCAGGGACCTGATTAGAAAATTGTCTATTGACATCCTCAGGTATATAATCAGCTATTTAGGAAGTATTTACAATATGCAGTTCAGTGAACACAAAGGCCTGAA
Organism: Serilophus lunatus; assembly: GCA_013399895.1. NCBI lineage: Eukaryota > Metazoa > Chordata > Aves > Passeriformes > Eurylaimidae > Serilophus > Serilophus lunatus. Next base: position 136,676 of record VXBA01005454.1, read on the forward strand.
TTATTCTTCGAATTAGCTGTTGTGTGTTTCATGCAATTTCAGATAATAGAGTCACACTGTGCCACTTGTCTTTGCAGAATGAAAACCAGGAGAAGCAGTGATTTTCACAAAAGATGGAGTGGTCCACAGAATTACAGAAAGGAGAGGTCTTGTGCCTTATGGAGCCTTGTGAAAGAGACATAGAATATGCTAATCTCGGCAGGGGAGAAAGCCCTAACTGGAGGGAATATGAAAATGTCATGCCCCTTGCCTCTGCCATGTGCCCTTGACTGAATTAAGGCTTCCACTGCTTTTCTTTGGGAAGGTGCTGAAGTTAGTAGTCTTGATAGGGCTCAGAGGGAATACATATTCGTCCTATATCACAACATTCCTGCAAGCATTTGTGAAGGAAAGAACATAATGCAGAACTTGTCCTTCTTCTACTACTCTGGAACAGCAGGGCACATTTTTAAAGGGATTTCCTGGAAACAGCTAGGGGATGATTGGATACTGAAACTGGATTAAAGGAGTACAAACAAGAATAAAAGGTGGAAATGCATAACAAAAGCATGTCACAAGCCTGCTCTCAGAAGTACCAGGCTTTCTGTGTTCCTCTTGCAACTACTCCTCCATATGATATTCTTCCATAAATTGAGTATGGAAAAAAATAGTCTACCCCAGGAGAGGGCCTTCATGGCATTTCTGAGTCTTATGGCTCTCAGACATTTCCTAGAGAAAATATACAATATTTTAATACTTATTCTTTTGTTAGCTACCTTTTTGCAAGGACACCACTAAAATGATGGACAATGAAAAGCATCAGGGTGAAATTTTGACAATGTAATGATACAGTAGGGCTTTAGTTGCACTTTGGGAAGCCTGTGAATCACAGGCAGAAGGTAAATTTCATAATATACTAGAAATTTTTCTAATCAGTTCATGGTGACAATTATGTAACACTGCAAATTATGGTGATCAAAGCACACCATAGACAAAATGGCCAAGCTGACATGAAACCTTCTCAGGAAAAAAATTCTCAACTTCATTCTGATATGAAGATGGAAGTCAAAGAGCATTAGGAATTTCAGTAAATATCAAAGACAGGTATTACCACTAAATATTGAGAATGTGTCTCTGCCAAGCTTTGTGCTACTACAGCAATACCAACATCAAACAGAGCCTTTCCATATTTTTTCTTTTACATTACAATTGTCAAGGAAGAAAGCTGTAGCTTAACATAGTTTCATAAAATTAACTGTTTTCTCTAGTGGTTTAATTGGATTCATAAAAGGTATTACAGATTGTTCATTTTCAGAAGATTTCTTGTATTATTATTTTACAGTAACATTTTCAACTGTAGAACTGAGCTAGACTTCAAACTGTAGGAAAACAACATTTGTGTAGTGGTACAGGAAAGGCAAGAGAAGAAAAATGTGCACAAAAAAATTTGGTGCACAATTATACAGGATGTGACAAGGACTGTGGATTGATTGTTTTTGTATTTTCCTTGTGTGCCACAAGATGGCATCAGTTAGTTTTTAATGGCTAGAGACTCTCAGCTAAAGAATTACTTTTGTAGTCCACAGGTTTGGGGAAAGCATTAAAAGGGGGAAGTAGTATGCATTTGTCTAATTAAATGCAAAACCTCTCAAATTCTACATTTAGCAATATATTATGAAAAAAATGATTAAACAAAAAACTTTGAGAGCTCTGTACGCAAACTAGTTCCAGAAATGTGAGCAAAGAATTCTAATGTTTAAATTTATTAGATTTATACCACTTCAGTTGTCAGTACTGCCCTAAGAGAGAAGTTACTGGATATGGCTGAACATTCAAAGGAAACTCTGTAGCAGAAGGTATTGTGATAACATACCATCCTGCTCCACATCAAGTTCACCACAATTTCCATAAAGAGGCTTCAACTATGGAGTTTGAATTCAGTTTCAGATTTTCTAAAGATATAAATATTTAGAGTCCGAATTTTATATTAAAAAAACAAAACAAAACAAACAAACAAAAAAAAAAACCAAAAAAAACAAAACCAACAAACCAAAACAAAAAGAGTTTCCCTGGTTTATTTTCTCTATATTTTTCCTCTAAAAGTTTAAATTTCTTTCAATGGCCCTTTCTTGGGCCCTAAAGACCAGGACTAATAGATATTATTACTAATAAATGTCTCTTCCTCTAGTAATAGAGGAAGGCTTTTGAGAGTAGCATCTGTCACAAAGGTCATTTCTATGAGGGATGTATTAGGAAAGCAGAAATCTTACTATAACCATATAAGTAAGAACTAGCAAAAAAATGTTAAGTAGTTAACTGTTAAAGGATAAGGAGAAGGAAGGAAATGCAAACAAAGAAAGGAGAACTGAAAGGAGTCTTACAGCAGCAGAAATTATTTCAGTATGTTTAAATAACTGTATTGATATTTCAGAGTTTATCCAAACCTCAGAACTCAGGATTTCCCCTCTGTAACATTCAAACTGTATCATCCAAATTGTAGCAAAATTTTACCAGGGTCTGACCATCTGTGGTGGTTTGAAGCACTATACCACTAGGGGGCACATAACAGTGACAAAAGACTAAATAGAGATGCAACAGCAAACACAGGTTTTTTCTAGGGCTCTAAAGACCTTATAGGATACCTAGTCACTAAGCAAAATACATACACTATATATAACCCAACAATTTTAACACAATAAAAAAAACCCCAAACTGCTCCTCCAAGCTGGCTGGTTGGCTGAGAAGCAGGGGTAAGGAAGGGAAAGCCGCCTCAGTGATGGTACACTCCTGGCCCTCGAAGCCTCTGCAAGACAGAGATGGTGAAGGCCCTCCCCNGAGTGGAAGCAAATCACATGGTCTGGGAGCTGGGAGGAGGGGAGCCATGCCTCTCTCAGTTCAGGAGGAAGCCAAAGAGAGTGAGGACTTCCATGTTCAGCTTTTTATGCCCTGGAAGTCCCACAGGAATTCAGTGGTTTCATCCCAGCCAGGCTGTCCTCCTATTGGCCAGTGACGTTGGGCTCCACCCTCCTCTGAGACCTCGACACTCTGAACAAGATGGCTGTTCCTGCCAAAATGCCGTGTCCCGTGTGTCAGCCCTTGAGCCTGACAGCTGCCACTGGCTGCGGGGCCACCGGTGCCACCCGCGGCACACTCGCCACCTACAGGGACATCCAGGAGGGATCCCCAAGGTGGCGGCGCCACTCACAGCTATCCAGAGTGGCTGCTGTCACTGTACAGTCACCGCCAACACAGCACCAGCACAGGGCACCTGCTGCCACCCCAGGGGCCCCACGGGAGGGACCCCCGGGCCAGTGGGACCACAGGAGCCACCCGCAGGTCAGGGAGGGCAGTGGATGCAGTCCATGCAGCGCGGTGACCAGCGGGGAGACACTGCTGCCATCCTCAGAAAGCCGAGGAGTGGCAGCACCAATTGCAGCCTGCCACACAGGGCTGGGGGGGTGGTGGGAGTCCTCGCCACCCGCAGCAGGCACATGGGGTCCAGGCACCACCCGCACCGGCACCCACAGAGCGTCTCCACCCACTGCCATTCCATTCTGCCCGCCACAGCAAGCTAGGAGCTGCCAGGAAAAACGGAAAATGGCGGGAGCGGCTCTGTGTGCTCCGCTCCACGACCAGTAGAGAGGCACCGTGCCATCCTGTGGCCCCCACAAAGCGCCCAGTGGGATTGGGCACCGCCACCTGCTCCAGCCCGGAGTGCCCACGGGTGGGGAAACCATGCAAGTGCAGCCCGCAGCCCACTGCCAGGTCCCCCACTTGGCTGCAGAGGACAGCGGGAGAAGCTCTGCAGATTTCCCAGACTTCAGCTTTCCTTCAGGTTTCTAAAAACCCTGGTTTTATGAATAAGTAAACAAGTAAACAATCCAAACATTTACTTTCTCTCCTTCCCCCCAAAATCCCATTTCAAACCCATAACACCATCCAATGGCAGGCTTGATATTTACTCAGCCTACAAAGATATAAAAGAGATGGAGAAACTCTAATCTGTAACTGAGGAGTAATATTTGGAATCTTTATTTCTATTTTAAAAGGGAACCATAAAGGAAGTCCTCTAGAAACATCTTTATAAAAACAGATGTTTTGGGGGAGAGGAAGGATTGTTGACAAATCAGACACAGGAGAGCAGACAACTGATGCCTGTTTTCAGAATAGCCTATGCCATCTTCTTTAATATACTTTACAATTACTAGAGGTTTTACAATTATATAGTATTGGGATGTTCTGCTTCTCTTCTCCTTAGCTGTGTGAGACAGGGATTCTGGCCTCTTAATCCAGTCAACTGTGTCAATGAAAACTGAGAATATCTTATGGAATAACCAGTTTGGGGTTGGGGTTTTTTGGCAATATAGAAGTGAAAGAAGACTTTTACAGTTACCAAGTATCTGAGAGCTCTTCATTGACTTGCATATTAGACAAAACAAGGAATTGCCAAGAACTGTCCCATTTCCCTCTTAGATACTTCTATTGTTTATGGGTATAATTTTTATGAATATTTATTATCATAATCATCATCTTTTTTTGGTGGTAGTGGTATTGTTGTTGTTCCTGTTGTTGGATATTACAGATTAAGCACAGGAGAGACTTCAAATAACAGATCTGTCTGGTGCACCGGTATCTCAGTAAAAGCCCTCATAATCAGTATCCTAGATAAAAGGTTAAAATAACTCTTGCTGTAAAAAGAAAATATTTGTGGCTGATTCTTTGGATATCTACTGAGAAACAAAAGGCTCAGGATGAGAAGCAGGAGAAAATAATAAAAAACCAGGCAATTGACAAAAGATTCAGGAGGCTTCTGACATCTGTGACTAACACAACGGTGTAATTTTTATTTGAACTAATGCACATATATTCTATCTTTAGGCAACCTTATATACTAAATGACAACACAGAATTACATTTATTTACTGAGTACTTTTGCACTTACATCTCTGCTTGAGTAAGCAAATGTATTTCTCAAAACAGTTTATATCTTTGGAGACATATAACTACAGGATTAAACCACAGAAATTCATGGTTTTTTCAGCAAATAACAAGGGATTCTAAGTAGAAAACAGAGATAGAACAAGAGGGGGAAACTGATGTCTGACGTTGTCCTGGATTCAACTGGGCTATTTTTTCTTAGTAGCTGGTTCAGTGCCGTGGTTTGGATTTAGTATGAGAATAATGTCAATTACACACCAATGGTTTGGCTGTTGCTAAGTAGTGCTTACCCTGAGACAAGGACTTGTCAGTGTCTTGTGCTCTTACAGTGAGGAGATGCACAAGAAACTGGGAGGGAGATGGCCAGGACAGGTGATCTGAACAGGCCACAGGGACATTCCACACCATGAAATTACATGCCCTGTATATAAATGGGAACTTACCTAGAAGGGAGGTTGATGGGGATTTGGGAATGGGCTGGGCATTGATCAGCAGGTGGTGAACAACTGTATTGTGCATCACCTGTGAGTTTTTTTCTTACCATTATTATTATTATTTATCATTATAATTATATTTTAATTTGTTCCAATTATTAAACTGTTCTTATCTCAACCTACAAGTTTTCCTTTTTATTCTCCTCCCCATTCCACTGTGTGGTGCTTAGCTGCCAACTAGGTTTAAACCATGACAGACATTGATACTGATTTTTGAATGGAAAAACACCTCCTTCAGCTGTTGGTCTATTCTGAAATTAATCTGTGTTAAAGATCGTGTAAATGTTTTCTCTGTTTGAAAATATTTTCCCATGATCATGGATGGTAACAGGTTTTATAACTAGCACTAGATTTAAGGCAAGTAGAAAAAGTTATATTACAAATAAAGACCATTTTTAACTAGTGGGTCAGGGCAAGTGAGGTAGTTACTTAGATCACCTGATCTCTCATACCACCAAATCTGTAATAAATATTGTGTTAGCCGATTTGTTTAACATGACAAGGACATAACTGTCAGTTTCAGTCCCAATGGAAACAGAAAAGCTAATTGTAAGTCTTTTAATAAAATACTTGGCAGGATGCAATGCTTTTGTTCTGTGAGATTGAGAGATTGCTATTCTCCTGGCAAAATATGCTCTATTATCAAAAGCAATATGAAAATTAAAAACAAGTACAAAACATAATTAATCTATTTGAACAGCAATTCAGTTCCTGTAGGCTGGATCTGATTCTTGTTCTTGTGAAGTAGGCAGGAGTAGTTCCAATGCTTTTGGTAAACCGAGGACTGGGTCCACCATGATAGTGAATGACATCATGTCAAGAGTGAAGCACACAGCAGTTTGGATGTACAGAGGTTGCTACTTTGAATTACAGGGTTATTCATGCAGTTCAGCTTGAAAATAGGACAGACACACCATTTAGCTTTGGAGCCCATGCAATATTTTAATTAAGGGATAATACAATTATTATACAATTCTGTCCCAGGATAACAGTCTCCTGCTACTGGATGAAAGCCAAGAAAGCCAGTTGCCCAGCATAAATACGGAGATGCAAATGCTTCCAAAGAGTGGACATTTATCTTTGGTATATAATTTCATTTCAACTGTTTCTGTTGGAGCAGATAGTTAGAAAATTAAATAGAAACTTGGATACATCATAGTGACGATTGTTTACTGCTAACCAGACTATGCCCACAAGAAGGAAACTGCTCCATATTCTATTTGTTGCAGAAAGAGGCTTTTCTACGTAAAGTAAAAAGAAAAGGTTCTGACCCCAGACCTCAAGATACCCTGAAGGCTACCTTTCTTTGGCAAAAGCTTTTGTCATTTTCCTAGTGTTATTTTCAGCTCTGAGCCACAGCCTTGCATCATAGCTGCATACAGCTTCTCCCCATCTGCTTTAACTATTTAAAATTACTCACATGGGTCTGCTTTATTATTTATGGAGGTCTAATGCTTAAGAGGCTCCAATGTAAACAGGGACCTGATTGTATTACAAATACATTTGAGTAAGATTCCAGAGTCTGTTCTCTATGTAATTTAACTTTTTGCTAAATATCTTTATGCTTCTACATGATTTACAGGTGTTTGTATTGCAGTGTCTATGCTGAAACAAATATTTCTGTTCCATCCACAGATAAGCCTGGTATTCAAGAATCTGGGCATTAGTTATGAATTATATTAGTAAATCTGCTTGCCATAATAATAATTTTTTGCAAATGCCATGGAAGCAAACAATAGAGAAGATGACAAATACCTCTTCTCTGACATACAAAGAACTGGGACAAAGAAGCCTGCTCATCTGATCCTACCAATTCAATGTTTCTTTTAAAGCATATGAATAAAAACTGAGTATGTAATTCTTTTATGCTTTCTTCAAAAATCTCTGTCTTTATATTTTCTCTAAATGCCACTGGCATTAAACCAGAAGTCCTCTAAAACGACTGAAAATTAAATGTTTTAACACATCTGTAAGGTAAACACAGTCTGTCTCATTGGGAAAAATTACCTGACCAGAGAATTTGAAAGATTGTTGAACAATCTCCATATGGAAGTGATGTTGCATTATCTAACTTAGATGCTTCCAATTAAACTGAACAGGTCTCTGATAAATATAGATATGTGAAATTATCTATTTGAAAGAAGTGCTTGTAACCTGGTTATGAATTCAATGTGAGTTCTGCACAATCTTCAGTGGACTTAAGTACACATCTTTAGTATACAAGGCTTATCAATCACAATTGTAATGGCAAAAAGTAGATTTTATAAATTGAAAACAGGATTTTTCTTTTTAACTTAAAATAAACTGATGCTTTTTACTGGATGTCATTCAGTTTGAAAGTACTGAAACTGTGTTTTTTAATAGCTTTCAAAACACGCTTCAAAATATCCTTCTTCTTGAAGTCTGATAAAAAAGGTTCAGTATTTTGAGGGAAAAAATAAATAACTGGAGGTAATGCTTCCCCCTTCTTATCAACAATTGCTTTGAAAGACACAAACAATATTTTGACAAACCTTACTAGCCTTGATTTTCCATTTGCACTACGACTTTTTACATCATGCCGACAGTATGAAAGCCTTTTAAAATGGAAATAAGTTAAAAGAGTGGCTCAAAATTTTCTTGATGTGAAAGAAAATCAGGTTCACCAAGTTCAAAGAAAGCTGGTGAAAATTAACCCTGTAGTGAAAAAAGTTAAACTCCTTCTCCTGAAATAAATGCTAGTTACACAGGGGAAAGAAAGTTCAAGTGAGATCCTGAATCTCAGTGCACAGGAAGTCAAACATGAACAGGCAGATATCACTGCAACACACAGGTTACTCTGAAACAGACAAAGAATCCCCAGTCTCTTGCCTACCTCTCTTGATTTTACAACTACATACTATAATTTTTTTGCTCCCTATTTTTATCTGGTGATTTTTCCATTTTACAGAAGACCAAAATCTTGTTCTGAATCACATCTGGAAGAACTTGGACTACTATCCTGAGTATTCAACTCATTGAGGCACTAAATGCATTCCTGACTGTACTGCTCACAAAATTGTAACCACACTAGACAAACTAACCGAGGAAGCTCAGACTAAATTCAAGATGACAGTTCTTTTTTCTTTCCATGAAAAGTCAGAACACAAAACAAGCAGGAAGTGTTATTAGCTCTCTGAGTGTTCACTGGCTCTTGGGGGGAAAATACAGCTCAGGATTAAGAATGTATTATGAACTTTACTATGAGCCTAAAGATTGATCAGCAAGTGTCCAAGAAAGATCAGTGCAAAACCATGCAATTTTCAAGAATTTCTTAAGAAAATGTTACAGTCAGGCAAGCTATTTTATTTGTAGCAAATAAATAGGCTGACTTACATCTGAATTTGAACTGTCCTTTTCACTTTAGCTGATATGCTTCAAATATCAGATGGAAGCAATATTAGGCAGTAATTAAAAATAAAATGTTATCAGTGATGGTGAGAGAAAAAAATTCAGTAATCTTGGCCTAAGGAAAAACTGTGAGTATTTATTATCATCCTCAGTGTTTTGTTGTTTTTTGCTTTTGTAAGAGCATAAAAAAATAACATCTACCTTGAAAAAGTCCTCAGAAAAGAAAAAAAAGCCTCATTGGACTACAGCTTCTCAAGTCTTCATTTTTCAAATAAGTGAAAATTGTTATTGGAAGTTTGATTTCAGCTATGTTATTTAGTTACACACATTTAAATACAGGTGTGGTTTTCCTAGGGCAATAGCAAAGGCATTCAGAATGGTTTATTTAAGAAATTTTTTTCCAGCCATTTAAAAAAAGTAGACCTACCATATATATCTAGAAATAGCATTCTGTATTTCTGGAAAAGCCTTGGTCTCTGCTCCTCACTGGTGAAAAGGAATCATAGCAAGAATCCTGCTGGAGGCATATGGTATGCATTCTCTAACAGGGAACAGATTTCATTACTAATTTGTTTTTATCATCTCCTTGGTGAAGCTAAGCTATGTAATAAGCTGCACACTCCTTGCCAGGAGTTAGATAAATCATCCTTGCCCTCAAAAATGAACTTTGGCTTTATGAAAATAGTGATCTACTAAAATGACATAGGGAATAAAAGGAATGTTACAGTATTACAATCTCAATATTTTAAAGAAGCACCCTTTGTAACAGAGAAAGATAATTTAAGTTTAATAATCAGTTTAAACAAAAATTTGAGCTTAATCAGCTGAAAGATCCCTGATAAGAGAAGTTTTAAAAAGTAATGCAGCACAATTAAAGGTATCGGGTTATATGGCATTTTGAGGGAACCTGTAAATCCCTACTGCAAGACTTGGCTAATATTAAAGAACCAAGGAAAGGTGGGGCCTGACAAACTGATTTCACACACTGAGCAACCAGGTTTTCTGGTGAACTTCAAAATAAAGTTTTGTGTTTTGGAAAACATTTTCCGATGTGATATTTAAATGCACATTTGTGTAAGAACACACCATTGTGATTGTACAACTTTATTTTGAACTCTGTGATACTTACTGCTCACTGAACTGAAAGAAAACCCCCCTCAGCAATTCAGGAATGAGAATATCCTATTTCACTTCCAGTTTGAATCAAGCACATGGCAAAATGAAGTCATTTATAAGACCGTAATTGTCCTATCAATGTCAGATGAGAGAAGCAATCTGAACCTTTTTCATTACAGAAGATTTAACGCAATGAATAACAGCATACTCATTAAGAAATGGAGGTGTTTGAAAGATTTAACCCAGATGAGGAGAGTTTGCAGCCATTGACATTTTTGCAGAAAATCCAGCAATCCAAATTCCTGCAGGAACCTCGGAGTGAGATTTGCTCTCTCTGCCGGGTTATTAATGAATGTGTGATGCTGGTTCAAGTGAGTCATGCAGAGCTGCAGCAGATTTCTGTTTTCTTAAATGTCTCATTACAGTATGTGTCAATATGGCAAGGTTACAACTGCTAGGCACATGGAGACACAACTAAACATAAATATCTGAATTTCAGTGGTAATTTTTAAGCCCTAAATATTAATCAGTGTTTTCCACACAGAAATTAAATAAAATCTGAACAACATCATTTATTGCAGTGTAAAGTGTTTGATTTTCTAAAACTCAGTATTTAGATGATAAATGTTTGAATAGAAATATGGTCTTTTTTTAAGATTTCCAGACTAAATAGTAAAAAATTAGGCTTTCATTACCTACAAAACACCCAAATTGAACACTTCACTCATATTGAAATTTTTTTTGTAATGCTTCCATTTTCAGGAAGGATGGCATTTTCTTCACACATATTAAAAAATCATTAAATAATCTTTTCAACATAAAATAAAACTGAAACACAACTCTTTCAAAGAACTGTTTCATCATTAGTCCTCTGAGAATGTACTACACTCTACAAACCATAAGGAATGACACATGTAATACCAACCTGTATCAGGAAGGTTAAACCATACTATTGTCTTAAAATGTCAACTTTATGCAAAACAGAGCCATTGAGAGTTTCCTGCACTGAGAAGCCTTACAAACGCTGTACATCATAAGCTTTTTTTTTTTTTTTTTATCTAAAGGATACATTAGGCTGTGAGCGACTGACTTTACAAATACCAAGAGGAAAAAAATAATTTTGTTATGCCTGCTGGAACAATCTTCCCTCTCTTGCCACACGTATTTAATATCTCTTCTTAATCCTCTTTAGAACCATGAGAATCCCAAGGGACCACATGGATGACTCTCTCTACTTCCTTTTAATATATGCATAACTGTATTTTACGTATTTTTTCATAAAGCATATTAAGATAATATGAAATATAAGATATTAGCTGTTTTCATGGAAGCAAGACAATACTGCAAATAAAAACTCTGAGAAATTAGAAGAAACCTTGAATGCTAGCAATTCACTTGTCAGTCTGACATGCAGATCTGAAAGTACTGAAACTGAAAACACAAGCATTCAGAAGCAAAGAAAGGTTAAAATGCGTCAGTTACATTATTTGAAAAGTGTAGTTCCACAAAAAATGGAGGAATTTTTTTTCCATACATACATTATTTATTAAGATCAATTTATTCAACTCTGCAAGTAAAGCTAGTAATGAGCTGAGAATTATGGCATTTTTAATGCTATTTCAAGTGTAGCTATTTTTTACCACAATAAATCTAAGGAAAAGCAAGATGCTATGACTTTAAATTAATTTATGTCGAGCACAGTGGGTACCAGAGTCAATTCATGTTGCCATGACAACCGACACTGAAAATTTAAACATCCAGTGACAGGCTGAATTCCCTGTAAAGAAGCTACTCTGCATTAAAATGATACAGTAGTGAAACATTAAACAGATCTTCATGCAACATATTTATTTTAAGCAGACAGCTTGATTATAGCTTTTAAAGAATATAACTATTCAGACACTGTGTTTAAATTCTTTCAAGATTTAAAGAGTGACCTGAAGACCACTGTGTAAAAAGATCCAGTAGCTAATGAAGAAAGACCATTGAAAGAAGATACATTTATGGGGTTTTTTTAAGAGTNCACCTCTGCAATACATATCATCTCACACCCAAAATTAAGCCAGTATATACAGCAAGCTATGCTTTGCATATTCATTACAGGCAAAGTGTTTGGAAACCTCACAATATTTCTCACAATTGAGAAATAACTATTTCTCAAAAGGTTCTTTAGTAAATTATAATATTACTGGATTTGAGGATTAATATGGTCTGCTTGCACTCAGCAGAGTTTTTATATCAACCAGCCTCTATATTCTAAATGCGGAAGAATTTGTTGCACCTGAGCAGAAAGTTCCAGGTCATAGGTGTAAACGAAATGGAGGGGAAAGCATTTTAGTATCTCCCAGTCATACTTTCCAATAAAAGGTTACAAGAAAGGTAGATATAAACTGAAACCACCACCACAATTTATACTCTGAAAAGTCACTATTAGACAGTATGTGGAGCAGAAGACACTCATTAGATCTGAGGGACAAAAGCCCTCTCACAATAACACACCTTTAAGTTGCTGTCCTTTAAAAGAATCACATTTTGCAGATGTCAGTTTTTGTAAAAGAACTAATTGGCAATAGCTCTAAACTAATAGGATTTAATTAACTTTTCCTTCTTCGTGGTGTGTTTAATTCCTACATTAATGATATGAAAGCGTTACCACGATTTATGTTTAATTTTTAATTTCCTTCTTAGCATTTTTCAAACTGTCCTCTTCAATTCCTGACACTCCTAGTCTTCTGACATCTGTGAGTCTGGACAAGAAATTCAGACCACTGAAAAATCCACCTTGGAGAATTCCAAACATATACAAAAATAATGATACTATCTTTCTCAATATCAGCTTGTTAATACATTGACAAATAGACTCCTTGGATACTTAGTAATTTTGATGCATAACATCTGGATTAAACCCTGGCACAAACTGTTGGCCTTCATTGTACTACCAGGCTTTTTAAGCTCCTTCTACCCAGCCAACTCCTTTTCTCTGGGTTTGTCCATTTTTACTCATGCTACCTCTGAAAAGCACAGTTGTGCTCCCAAGCTTCTGGGAGCAGAACTGCATCCACAGGACCCAGGAGAAGCTTCATGAGACGCTGTCTGTGCTTCTCCTGGCAGCTGCATCATGCTCTGGCTGAAGTCCCTGGCCTGAGGTATACTACAAGTTCCTGTGCCTGGCCATGCATGTCCATGCACCCAAGCCTGACCCACCCGGAATCTGTCTTATCACCCTTGGATGTCAGTCCTGCTGGCTGTCCCTGGTTGCTGTCACTGCTGTCCCCATTTCCCTGGCACTGTGTGGATACACCCTGTCCTCCTGCCTGCTTCTCTGCCACCCTCAGTGCCCACTCCCGAGTCCCAGCATAGCAGCACTTCCTGGTGCTTCCTCTTACCCTCTTACTGAAATGCTGATCTGAGCTTTTACTGTGAAAGTTTCTTGAATTGCTTAAAGCACAAATCACTATTATTTATTTAGATGGGGTTCTGTAGCAGCATGAAGAAGAAGTGATGCATGAACAAAAACATGGCACAGTTACTAGATCCAGTTATCTTGCTGCATCATGCACACATCAGAACATGCTTAGGCCAGGTGTCTTCCAATGCTCGTGAAGGACTCTAGGTGCTGCGCCCAGTAATAGCACAGGAACACCATAAGACTGCAATGAAAAACCTAGAATAATGTGCATTCCCAGATGTAAAGGAGATTTGGAATGTGCAGCTTCTTTCACAGATCAGTCAGACTTTTGTCTGACTTGTGGACTTCTTCCCTAGACAAGGTAAACATTTTTGAGGAAAGGCCTTCTCTATTATTTTACCATGCTACTGCTGATACAATATGGTGGAATTTTTTCAATAATTCATCATTACTTGTGCATCAAGGATGAGTCAGTAGCTAATTACTTCTTTTCAGGGCTTTCAGCAGACTGAAGTTGAAGACAGCTGCCCACACAGAGAAGCATTTTGTGTTTGTGGTGACCTTTAGAGAATGCACTGGGAACATGGGGAAAAAATGGGAACATTTTACCAGCAAAGGAGGGCAACTGTTGGCAGAAGCAAAATAAGGCAGCAAATTGCCTGGAGTACGAAAACATCTGGCATCCTTCAGTGTTCCTGCTGAAGGAGAGGTCAAGACTGGTAGAGAGGCCCTGGGGATATGACAGTGAAAGGAAAGCATCCCTTCTCAGAAAAAGATGCTCTAATTGTGTTTTAGGAAATACATCCAGAACAGCAGTGAAAATAAAGCTCCTTTTTCCACTGTGCTATTCACTATTTCCTTCTTCTTTGGCTACTGTCTTCCTTCCATGACAACTGTAGATGAGCTCTGTCTATTTTGACCCATCTGTAGGACTGAAATGCTATCTGGCACCATTGAGAAGTCTCCAGGAGTCAGAGTGTACAGAAGGTAAGGACCTGTCTTCATCACTTCCAACATACTGCAGAGAGGAAATTGCTAGCATAAAATGTTCCTCTTGAATCTTGTCAAAGAACTCTCCTGTTTCTCACTAAAATGAAAGATACATTAAAGTATACAGGACATCAATAAATCTGTTTTGCTCAGTCAGGACACCACATGGATAAGTGGCTCCCTGGGGGCTGAGCAATCAAAGCCCATCCCACAGCCCCAGTTAGGAGTAAAGGACACCATGGGCAGCCCCAGTCCTGGTCACTGGGCACATCCCTGGGAATGAAGACATCTGTGGTGGGGCAGGGCTGTGGGGAGCTGGAGAAGGGCCCTGCTGCGGCAATGCTGGGGCAGGGACTGACAGTCTCAGAGGGCTGAGATGGGGTTCCACAGACAGGCATGGGTAGCCATAGCGGGTCGGCCAGGAGCAGTCAGGGCTGTCAGTGCCCATGACATTGATGACTCACACTGTCTGACATTCCAGAGCAAAATGTAGAGTTGCTAAACATTGCTGTTAACTTTTGTTCTGAGGAAAGGCAAGGTTGTTCAATGAATTGGCCATCAGTTTTTGCTTATATCTAAATACAACTTTTTTATTTTTCATTAACATTTCAAATATTCCTGAAGAAAAATTGTGCTATTCAAGTTATAATATCTTCAGCAAAAAATAACCTGCTACTCTTTTTCTAGAGACATAACAGCTGAAGAATAGGAAGTTTTGTCCTCATATGGTCATGATTGAAATTTCTTTCAGTTTACTGTGTCAAAAATCTAGTCTGCCAATGTTTTCCATTTTTTAATTACACTACAAACATTGCTATAAAATTCTCTTAATTGTGTAGTGAATTCAATTTTCCCTGGCAAGCTTACACATTCTTGTTTTAAAAAAATTGTTTGCTAAGTCAGTAAATTAACATAGAAACTCTACTTTCAGATTATGAAAAAGACTGCTATTTGCCAAGGGAGTCACTTATGACATGAAATATCTCATAATAACATTAGATGGCACACAAAGAACAGCAGGGATGACTTTTAATTAAGATAAAGAGATGGATTGAGTAATGTCGTAATAAAAATTGCATTTCAGAAACAAAACATCTATCAGTTGCTTGCTGTAGGTTTTCAAGGCCTTTTTAGGAACAGTAAGTCAAATAAATTTTCTCTTACAATGAGTTCATTAAACTTAGACACTTCAAGATATTTTGAGGTCCTTCTGGCTGTTTTAGTCACCAAACTTTTGAACTATTTCCTGTTCCAATTCTTCTAGAACTGCTGAATAAACCACAAAGTTTACAGTAATAAAATGGGGAGTTTTGCTGTTACATAGTTAAGATTCTTCAACACAAATCAGCCCAAACTCACAAAGTGAAGTAATTGTAAAAATAGCCTAACTATTTTTAAATGGAATGTACTTTTTCTTCTGACCTGCTGAAAAATTTTCTTGTTTTCTTCCGCATAACAAAGAGACTGACCCATGATGTGACTAAGAGATGAAACAGCTTTGGTGATTCATTCCAGCTCAAGAACAAGCATGCACACAACAAAATAAATTATTGACTCAGTGCAGATTTTTGGAGATCTACTTTACAGCAACAAAGCCTATCAGTCACGACATGCTTGCATCAAGTAGTAATAGCACTGCCTATTTTTTCTCTTTCCTAAGACTGATAGTAATGTGCATTATTTAAGGACTGCTTATTCTCTACTGAAATGCAGCTACTTCAGGGACATACATGTAACTGAAATGTGTTTTGCAATATTTTGGAAAGTAAAAGCACTTTCAGAGGAACAAAAATCAAATAGTGAAAAATATAACAATAGAGAGAAAATAGGAAGCTATTAAATTTTTATTGTCTATTTTGTTGTTTTTTAATAGATGGTTTGTGTTACCAAAGGTAAATTGATACATTTTCTCAAAAGCCATTATAACCTATAGTTATGTAGATTTTAGAGAAACAACTCAAATTTTTTAGAAAATCAAAGATCATTATATTTCTTTATTTTACAGTTTTGCCTGATTCCATCCTGGTAATACTTCGGAGAGCTATAGAAGAGACAGCATCTGAGACACAATCCAGAAATTTTGCTATTGAAACAAGGAAGATGGCATCAAAAATTCAGTGTCAAATTTTGTGGTCCTTATACTAAAATGCTTCATCAGCAGACTTCCTTTGCAGTCAAGTCTTACTATATGCAGCATTGCACTTTAATTCATAACTGAGAGCAAAATACCTCAGATGATAAAGTTTCTTAATCAGCCAGACAGCTTGCAATTAATCCAAGAATGAAACGACCTCCCCATCTTTTCCTGAGGCTGTATCCACTGCATCTGATGCACTTCAAATATCTGCAGCTGACCCACTTATTTTTCTAGGTTATTGTTCAAAACAGCCACACACACAGACTGTTGTCACAGGATAATGCAAAGCATTTGTGAGCAATGCTTCTTGGACATCAAGATGTTGCTGTCTAACTGCAGAGACTGATGACATTACAATGTTCAATTGAATCTTTGGATCATGAAGATGAAGCATGCACGTTATTCTACTTGGTGAAATGAACATTTATTATAGGGAACTACATAGACTTTAATACTCATACTTTTGATCTAAGCCTTGTAATTTGGTAAACTCGGCTTGTTGTGATACATTTGTGGCCTTCTGATTTTCTAAGGTGTATTTCTCCTCTTGTGTAGATAAATGTGATAGAGTGCTAAGCCTGAAATTAATTGTGTGAACAGATTACCAGATGTTAAATTAAATGAGTAAGCAGTGCTGGTCAACTACATAAAATTCTTGTCCTGAAATACACTCCTGAAAATGTATATTCATCCGCTGTGTTCCTCTACCTAGGCATGCATGTACAACAGAGCAGGCAGAAGAATAAGGGAAAATAAAGTAAGCTAAAACAACATGTATTACTTTATAAGACAGTGGCAACACTTCATGTATAGATCTTCAGGTTCTCTACTATAGTGACTTAGCATTATAAATGTCACTGGCAAAATAAGTTTGAAAATTTAATTTAGTTTATATAGAAGTATTGTGTTCCAGAGGAGAGAGTTTGGGCTAATACACTAGAGGAGTATCGTATACACTATATAAGTCTACTTAATGCAGCCAAAAGTGTCTTTTGATGGACAGGCCATCACAAGTACATTTAAAATGCATGAAGGCTTCTACCACTTAAGCTAATATGAGATAGCACTACAATAGGCTTAAAGTCATCCTCATAGAATGGAAAAGATCTGTTTTTTAAAGGCATAGTTAAGAATTTTGTGCATGAGATACAAAATACCATACACAAGTTTTGTGTATGCAAGACTGAGCGAATTAAACAGAACTGAGACTAAAAGGCTTTCATAATCTCTGCCAAGCTATTGTGATTGTGTTAAATACCAACTTTATCATCTGACCTTTTTGGATTTTTACTTGTCAGAATAGAAGGAAACAGAAGTTGAAATTACCCTCAGCATATCATGGGTAATGTGAATGCAGCAATTTTGACACATGTAAGCTTGCTGAAAAAAGAATTAAATAGAAAGCAAGGGCTAGAACGCAAGTATTTCATTTATTCTTGCATGTAAAGAGAAAAAAGCAATTCTTCTACCTAGGAGAAGATTTTTAAAATAGCTTACCTAGAAAGTTAGGCTTGAGGTGATTAATTTGAAAACAAGCTGCAAGTGCTGTGGCAGCCTTTGGCAAGGTATGTGTATTAATGCTAATTTGAATAGATCTCTAGAAGCTTCAGTGAGAACTAGACACTGAAGTCAGAATTATACTGGTAGTTTTAGATCTTCTCAGATACATGTCACAGTGATAATATTGAGTCTTAATGCAGAAATACAAAATGCTGAAAGAAATCTGGTAGTAGGGATAGATGCAGGCATAGAAATCCCAAGGACCAATTTCTCTCTTTTTCGTATTAGACATTCCAGTGATACTCCACAATGTATGTCATCCTTGTATTGATGAACTGCCTCTCCAGGCTACAAGATAATTCACTTTCCATACTGTATTATCAACAAAGAGCTGACGAGGTGTTCAGAGTCAGATGTGAATCAGGTCTTAAGCTGAAGCTTAGTGTCTGGGCTGAAGGCCAGATCATGCCAGAGTTCATATTCAGAGACATAAATCTGATGAGCTGTTCTCACAAGATATCAACTAAAAATGACATCCTTTTGAAATAATGGAAACCTCACAATATCTGCCAGTTCTGTAGCTTTGTATTCTTAGACTCAGAACAGCACAGAGATCAAAGCTCACAGACAGAACTCTGGCTCCAGCTCAGCAAAACACGCTACGAACATGTTTAAGTTGAAACCTAACCAAAAGAAGCACAAACTGAGGCACATATTTATACTTAGTAATTTGCTAAAGTGCTCTTCTTAATCAGGACCTGATTCTGGGAATTGAGGTTCTGACAAAACCATGTCATTTGCTTTCTATATTTCAGTCAGCCAAAATATTGCCTTGTTTCAGAGAGGTTTTAAATTATGAATTACAAGTAATTAGCATAACACTTTATGCCAGGATATTGACCGCATGTATAACATGTCTAAGAATGCCTTATAACAAAGCAAATTGAAAAAAGTGTATACAGTATAAAGCTCGTATTTTAGGTTGTGGTGTAATACTGATGCCATTTCCAAAACGCTCTGATTTATCCTAGACTTCCTTTACGGCATACAATGGGTATTTACATTTTCTCTGCAGCAGCTGCAAGCCTTTCAGAAGAATGGATAACACTCATGCTGGCAGATTTAAAGAGTCAGCTGGATGAGGGAAAATAATAGTTCACAACTACAGGCATAATCTTGGTGTATTAATGATATGTAGTAATACTAGTTTAAGATCTGGAACATATTTTTGAGTTCCAAACGTCCTCAAAAATTGAGTATTTAGGATTATTATTTAAATTAGCTCATTATCTATTTGTGTCTTTAGTCTCGAAGATCTGTCCTTGACTGAATTGTAGTTTTATGCATTGCTTAAAAGTTAGTGGTCTTGATTTACTCTTAAGTAATATATAGTATTCTCAATATGTTTATCCCACAAAAGGAAGTATTATTGTGTTTCATAGATGCAATTGCAACATAGTCTCAAAACTCACTTGCATGGAAAGTAAAAAAATAAGACATAAAGAAAGCAGGAGATGAGACTAAGATATTTCCAACAGCAAGAAAAAGGAATGATCATCATTGCATGGTGATTTCCTCGAACTAATAAAAAGAAAAACACTCTTGTGGAATGATCAAAAAATAAAAGTATTTAAAATACAGTAAAAGTGTAAATTAGGGAACTTCTACACAGAACAAATTATACTAAAAATGGAAGAAGAAATATGAAGTAAAGAATTGCCATGGCAGGGAGCTGTGCTGATTAGGAAGTGAGCAATTTAATTTCTTCAGGAGCATGAAACTCCAGCATGAATTAATTTGCTTCATGCAGAGTCCTGCTGTTTTCTCTTCTTTCCTCAATCACTGTTTACTACATAAAGTCACACCTCACCTATCTTCTTTGATTGTTTAATTTTAGCAGGATTTTCTTTCCATGGCACTATTTGTAGACATAAGCTTTACTCTGCACGCAATACATAAACACATTACTTTGGTCCAGATCATTTAACTGAATTTCAGTAAGGTATCCAAGCCATAATCTAACATTACTTTTGCAACAACTCCCACCTTCTTCAATTTCTAAAGAATAAATTAATTCTGAAAGAAAAACAAGAAGATGAGCTCACCTCAGTGAATGAAATTAACTTTTTCTAAGATAGGATGTGAATGAAGAAAACCAATAGGACTAGATCATGTTTATTGGACAGAGCAACAAAGAGACAATTAGAAAGCCTTAGAAAGCCTTCAAAATATTTCAGAAATGTTTGGAGAATACAAATCATCAGGGAAAAGTGATGAGTTTTTAGATGGTAGGCACTCAGAGACTCAGAAGTTTTGGACTGTATATTCAAAACCTAATAATGTTCCAGTTTTGGACCACCTACACAAAGACCTCTAAGAACAGTCAATACAGAGCAACCTTTGCTACTGAAGCCTGTTTACATGTTTGCAGATTCCATTAGTTCAGTAACTAAATTAAATGTATAAGCATATATATAAACCACAATGAATTCTCACCAAATTCAAGTGAGAAATTACTTGAATCATAAATTTAAACTTATCAGTAGGTTTAGAATACTAATTTCTGTGTTTCACAAAGAAAATTCATGAAGAATACTGTGTTTCATGAAAAATTTCCTTAAAAGGTAGTTGTAATGGCAGCAGCCCACACAGTAGCACAGTAGCACAGAATTAATTACATTCATGAAATTGTAGATAAGGGAGCAACATGTATGAAGAATTTGATCCTAGATGACTGCAAGATTCCAGCAAATTCCCCTTTTTTATCACTAAATAGCTCAATACAGCCCAAATTGTGGAAGGGCTGGTCTTCACTCTAGTCAGATAGAAGTTCTTCACAATGTAGGGATCATTTTTCATACAAAGTCATGCCTCAGAGATGCTTATCATTTCCCTAACTGCCTTTTTCTAGACCACTAGATGCAAAATTATGGTTGTTCCTACCTCATTTTAATTTAGCATATGAGAAAATTTCCACTATCTCAAATAGATCTCAGCCAGTCCTGCCGTTAGTATTGTCAGAAAAAAAAAATATTGCACTTGACTTCAGAAGAAAACAAAGTTGTTTCATTCACCTTTATCCATCTCTGTGTCACACTCACCAGTAAGAGAAAAGGACATGCGAATAAGGATTCATTTCTCTGCCCTGCAGTCTGAAATCAACAATGTGGAGGTGGGAGATGCTGCTAATGTGTGTGGAGGGAAACTACGTTCATGAGCAACTGCTAAAATTGTAGAAGGAACCCTGTCCTGGTTTGGACGCTAGGGGGCGCTAACAGTAACGAGAGACTCAATAGAAACCCAACATCAAACAATTTATTTCTCTAGGGGCTCTATAAACTATGGAACCCCACTAACACACAAAACCGATTACCACAACAATGACCTGACAATATTTGCAAGAAAAGGAAAATAACAAACTGCTCCTCCAAGCTGGCTGGTGGGCTAATGAGCAAGGGAAAGAAGGGAAGAAAGTCTGGCCCGAAGATAGCAACTGGTCCTACACTGGAGCTGCTGAAAAAAGGACAGTGAAAAGAACCTCTTGGGGGAAATCCAAGGGGAAGATACCACACTTGCATTGCCAGCAGGTGGCAGCACTGTCCAAACCCCGACTGTACCGCAATGCCACTGCGTGGCCTAGGGACCCAGGAGTAGAGAGCTCTGTGCTTCTCTCAGCACTGAAGGAAGCCAAAAGACAAAGGGACTTCTGGCCCTGGCCCTTTTATAAGGTGCCCGTTCTCACATTTTCTCATGGTCTTCTTCCTGGCCATGCTGCCTTCTCATTAGATAGCAGCATTGGGCACTGCCCCCTCAACAAGATTTGAGTGTGCAGCCAATACGGCATTTTCTACCAAAATGCTGCATGTGTCGGGCCTCAAGGCCCAGGGGTGCCCATGGCGCTGCCTACAGGGGCACTCGCCACCCACAGGGACCCCCGGCAGGGGTCCTAGGGCCAGCGGTGCCACCCATGGGGGCACCCGCCACCACAAGTCCACTCTGTGCAGCAGTGCTGGCCCGGAGGCTGGCCTCACCCTGCACACCAGCTGCTGCTGCTGCTGTGGGGTGGAGCCCCGCCCCCCACAGACACCGGCACGGGCGCCAGGCCTGGCTGCCTCCACTGGGGATGACCCCTGCCACCAGCACAGCTGCCAGGGCCAGTTCCCACCACCACAAGTCCAGTCTGCGCAGTGGTGCTGGCCTGGGGGCAGGCTCTGCCCTGCACACCAGTCGCAGCCACCACGTGGCAGGGGCCCCACCCCCACAGCCACCAGCACAGCCGCCAGGGCTGCAGGAGCCCCAGGAGGGGAGCCAGAGGCTGCTGGGTGCTGTGGGGGCCCCTCGTCGCCCCCGGCGGGGCGGCAGCGCCACCCCCACCACTGCCCTGGGCCAGGGCCTGGACAACAGCGGCACAGTTTGGCTCCCGCTGCTGCTGCTGTTCTGCCCCAGCCCCGCTGCAGCTGCCAGCAGGGCTGCCGGGGCCAGTGGGGCTGGCCCCTGCACAGCCCCAGGGGGTGCTCCATGGCCAGAGGCAGCCCTGGGCATGCTCCGCAGCCAGGTGTGGGCTGGGCTGCGTCAGCCCCTGCAGGCATTCGGGGATGGAGGTCTCACTGTCTTTGCCTGTTCCCTTCTCAGAAAAAAAATTAAAAACAAGTTTAAAAGGCAACACCCCTGGCCCCAACCTAAAACACAAAACTGCTTTCCTCAACCCACTACAAACGCCCAAGAACCCAGTCTGATTTCTAGCTCCAAAACTCACTCCTCCTAATTCCATGCAATAGGGAGAGCCGAAAAGGCAGGAAGTTTCTTGGCTTATCTAATAGTCTGGGAGCTAGCTAAATTTAACACTGTGTTCAACTAAGTCACCTGGGCTAGGATGTAAAAGGATAGTTCCTCAAAACCTGCATTTTGCTACCTCTCAGATGACAAATGGTCCCTAGCATGCAAATGGTCCCAGTCATGCATTTTCAGCAATCTCTGGGCTCTTGCAAATGTTGGAATTATTCTGAAGGATGGCGGTTATCAGGAAATCATTGAAGCAGGTTCCTGGCAGCTTTACACTTCTTTGTAACTGGACATTATAAAAAATTTGACCTGAAGCTCTTTATATTTGATTTTTAATTGAATGGTAAAATATTTTCAGGCTAACTTATGAACATTTGTGAAGGACAATACTCCAGGAATAGAAGTTGAGTACAACCATTGTGGCACCTTCTGCCTTGGTAACTGATAATGTTATTGTTTAATTCCCCTATGAGAATCAGCAATTTCTGAAGTGACTGGAGACAAGAAATGAAAATAATTTCTATGAAAGGGCCTAGAGTACTCTGAGGCACACTAAGAACAGTATAATTAATAGGTCAAAAGGGATTGTCCCACTGCAGCCACTGTTGCTGTGTCCTCACCTCAAACATTGTGTAGATGTTTCAGCTCTACAACATAAAAAGGAGATAAAAATACTCAAATGTGTCCAAAAGAGGATAATAAAGTTGGTGAAAGGATTACAGGACATGGCTTATGAGGAGCAGCTGAGGTTTGTTCCACTTAGAGGAGTCTGAGTGGTCACCTCCTTGCTGCCTATACCTTCCTCAAGAGTGGAAGGGGAGATGCTGATCTCTTCTCTGGTGTCTGCTCACACAACTCAAGGGAGTGACTTAAAGTTGCATTAGTGCAAGTTCAGATTGGAGATTAGCAAAAGATTCTTTCCTGAGAGGATGATCAAGCAACTGAGGAAAGCAGTCATGGTCCCAAGCCTACTGATCTCCAAGACACATTTGGACAACAGATGGTTTGAATTTTAGGTTGCCCTATGTGAAGTCAGGAGTTGTACTCCATGTTCATCACAGATCCCTTTCAACTCAGAATATTCTGTTATTTGATGATTGTAAGAGCTCTCATAAAGCCAAGGCTGCAGTTTCAATCCCTATATGGGCCATTCACTTAAGAGCTGGACTTGATGATTCTTGTAGGTCCCTTCCAACACAGAATATTCTGTCAACTCTTCAAAGAGAAGAAAGATCCATGTAAGTGCCAAATGCCTGGGTTCTTACCACTTTAAATAAGCAACTTGGTTGCTTTCCAACCCTTTTTCCATGTGTATAAGCAAAGTTGGTCGTGTCAATAAAGACAATATCACAGTGAATATGTCAAAAATATTCTAATATTTCCTACGTTTTTAGTAATTCAAGTGAAAATTCAGTCCTGCTAAATGAATCACCCTTTTCTATACCAGGTATGGTATAGAGGATTTTAGTATAACAGCTATTAGCATTTAAAATATTGTGTTGGTTTAGACATTGTGTGGAGTAGATTTGATTTTCTTCACAGTGGCTAGTATGGGACTGTGTTTTGGATTTGTGCTGAACACAGTGCTGATAATATAGAAGTGGTTTTGCTATTGCTGAGAAGCCCTTGCACCATGTGAAGACCGTTTCTGCTTCTCACCCTGCCTCATCAGAGAGCTGTCTGGGTGTGCAAAAGGAGTTGGGAGGGGACACAGTCAGGACAGCTGAGCCCAGTTGACCACAGGGACATTCCAGACCTTATGGAGGAAGAAGGAAGGGGGGGACATGTGTAATGATGATCTTTGTCTTCCCAAGCCACTGTTCTGTGTAATGAAACCTTGCTTTTTGAGGATGGAAGAGTACTTGCCTGACCCTGGGAAGGCACAAATTAATTCCTTGCTTTGCTTTACTTGTGTGTGCAGTTTTTGCTTTGCCTGTTAAACAGCCTATATCGCAACCTATGAGTTTTCTGACTTTCATTCTTCCGATTCTCTCCCCAGTCCTGCTTTTGAGGGAGTGAGAATGCAGCTACGTGGGGCTTAGTTGCCATCTGGGGTTAAAGCATGACAAGTATTCGTACATTCAAGGAAAAAATATATTATTAATAATCTGCTAGGACAAGTTTTGATTGTCTACAAAGAAGTTTATTCTGAACTTCAACACACTTTCCCAGCAAACAGCTACAGCAATTATGATGGATGTTTCTGCATAACACCTAAAATGAGGTTTATGCCCACTCTGAAACTAGGACATTGGCCCAGTATACCTGTTCTTTGATTACTTTGTCTGTCACAATCTCAATATAAAAAGGGAAGGAAAAATCGGTGTGGCAATAATTTGCATCTACTAAGAGACATAGAGCAGGCACTCAAACAGGATTGACAAATTAATATAAATTATCACTCTCTGTTTGAAAGGGAATCCTTATAGAAGAAACATGTTATGTTTCTGATTGATTCTACAAAGCAGGCAGGCATCTTCTTGCATCTGTTGTATTTCTAACTCAAGAGACCTAAAGGACATCACTAGTACAACAGCAGGTTAGACTGCCATTAATCAAGAACTGCATGAGAAGAAATTAATTATTTTTCACAGGCATTTGGTGTGCAATCCATTTTGTGGCTTTGGAGTATCAGACCTCACCTCACAACAACTTCAGCATTTTTCCAGAGATCCTCTAGTTGAGTAACTGTTTTTCTGCTTGCTTTGCAAAAGGGGCATGTGGCATTATGTCTTAACATTCTGGTATAATGTTCTGGCCAAGGGAAAAGATGAAAGAGCACATTAGAAAGTACTTCCTCTTTTGCACTAGAATTGATAGAAAAAGGGAAGGAAGAATGAGTTTCAGCTTAAGTGATGCAACTGCCAGAAACTTTTGAACTGTTCCTTCATGCAATAACCAGACTTTCAAATATACCCATCCTGGGTAAAACAGAAGCCAAATTTCATTGTTTCTCAAGAGTGGACCTGGTCAAATGAGGGAAAGGACACACTGAAGGTACTAGTAATTATCTCATCATCCTCTCTAAGCTTCAGTGCTCCTGGAAATACTTAAGGCAGGTTACTGCCTCAGATAGCTGTGTTCCCAGATCGCTCTTCCATCCTAATTTACTCCTGAAGTGCATCTGATTTCCAAAGTACTCAGGGAAATGCACTGCATATGTATCAGGACTGTTATTCTTCTATACCAGATAGATGGTTTGCAGCTGCCTGCAGTAGCTGACATGGTAGTAGAGTACTGACATTAATTTCATTTCCTAAAACCTAGGAAATCCAGCACAGAAACTTATCAAATTCTCGGTAATGCCTAGGAGACAAAATAT
Organism: Serilophus lunatus; assembly: GCA_013399895.1. Taxonomy (NCBI): domain Eukaryota; kingdom Metazoa; phylum Chordata; class Aves; order Passeriformes; family Eurylaimidae; genus Serilophus; species Serilophus lunatus. The sequence goes on from VXBA01005454.1 coordinate 162,712, forward strand.
CATGGTTCTGACAAGAACTTTGCAAGCTAGAGCATACAGAGAGGTAGCCTGGGAGAGAAAGAATTAGTACAATGCTGGTTTAATCTCATATATCCTGAGACAAGCAGTTTAATGACCTTCATTTGCACTGTCTGTGAAATGAGGATAAATAATACCTATCTTCCAAATCCAATGAGGTGTATGAAAGTACCTCTCTGAAAATCATCTATAAAACATCATACTTCCCTAGCATTTGCTTATTACCATGAAATTGGTTCTCAAGCTGTTCTTGGCTTTTGTATGAATTTGGGTTTGCGCCAAAGAAACATGTTTTTTTCTTCTGTTTAATTTGTCTTTGTGTATTTACTTTAAGGCTTGCTCTTCTGGATGAAGTTTCAGCCAGGGGCTTCATGAAAATGCATATGTTCCTTATTTGCTGTCTGTGATACAGTTAGCTGTGCAAACTGAATGTTATGTCAGTTGGCACTTGGCCGCTCAGCGTGGATGGATTCTACACATTTGGTTGCTCTTATTTAGTGTGGATGTTGTCTTTCTCTTTATGACACCATTGTGGTAAAGCATAAACATCATGGATAGTAACATAGTTTCAAAGAAAAATGCAGTAAACAATTTAGTTTTTAGTTCTGTGCAAAGTATCATATCCTTTCATCTATCATACCTTTAGTTACCCTTGTATCAAGCTTCAGGTACATGATATATTAAGGAAATAAGTTCCGCAGGCTGACCTGACTCTCTTTAGCAGGACATAGAGGAAGATGCATTTCAAATATTGGACTTACACATAGTTCTGCCTTATTTAAAGTTCAATTTAGTCTATCAAAAGAAAATGCTACCCAGGGCAAGACTCAGAGCAGCAAGAGCTGGAAGAGCACTTACGTGACTATACCCTTTTTATAATAGCTTGGTGTGCTCCTGGCATGTTTTTCTAATGGAAGCTAGGACTGTGTAGAAAAGACTCATTTATGTATTTTGGCTAGCGTTGTACTCTGGGGATGTTTCCAGTGAATATACTAGATTTCTGAGCCCGTCTATTTTACCAAAATTCATTAAATAGAGTCCAGGACTGATGTTCGAAAATCTTGCTCAGCCCTTTCCTATGTTCTTAATAGAGCAAAAGCTCTACCACTATGAGAATTTTTATACATAGATTACCCATGCTACTGTACTTTTTGAATCAGCAGCTGTACTCAGAAAAAGGATTTTGAAATTAGCATTTAAAGACTATAAAATAAATAAAACCACTTTAAAGTTATACAGTTGTAAGCAAGGACAGTATTATCCTTATCTGAGTAATATTTAAACTCTTATTAGATTAGTCATTTACTGCTACATACACAGTTTATGATATAGATCCTTTGTGATGCTAACAAAGATAAGGATGTCAAAAATTTATGAAGTATATTATATATGCATAGCACTCAAAATTCAAGTGTATTTGAAATAATGAGCTTACGAATTTAATTAAAATTATAAAGTCTAAGTACTTGGCCCTGCAAAACACTTAGTCATTGAATTTGTCCTTAATTCTTTTAAAATTCCATGTAACAACCAATTTGCTCCATGGGGGTCTAAAAAGATCTACATTGAGTTCTAAAGACAAGGAAGAACATTTTTTTAATTTGTAAAACAAATTCCGAATCAGTAGGTTTTCTCATCTCTAGTTTAAATTTTTAGAAGTTATTAGATTCTAAATGTTATTTTATAATTTTTATTTTGTTGTGCATTCAAGGGGGAAAGCAATGAGGTATGTTGAAGCTGATATTACATGTGATCTTCCAGTTGTCTTGAAAACATATGCCATAGCATCTTAAGGGTGATTTACACTCACTGCTGCCCTAGGCTTGAGAGAGGATTAGGAGTCATGCTAGCCTGCATAGTGGTTTTCTTCTTCTGACAAGTTACTATTAGGTATTACATTTAAATGCTCATTTATTTCACTTGCTGGCCTGAGGAAAAATTGAATTGTGGTTACACTTACCACTGTGTCAGAGGGCAGAGTTCTCATCACAATTCTCCATATGCCGTGCTCAGTAATGTACCCAGCCTTTTTTGTCAGATGTGGAAGTAATGTAATATTATTTTTTCAACCAAAAAGAACTGTTGCAAAGCATAATAACTTATAAGCATATTTTAAAAAGTATATCCTTAATCAGAGAATGTAAAGAATGCAGAAAGTTTTACAATGCTTTAATCTAGAGGGTGTAGGAGTGTGTTGAGGTGTGAGTATTTGTGGGAAATATGCAGAGTTTCTGCTGCCTGTCTCGCTGCCATCACAAGGTTTTTGTTGGACAGACACATGGTCTGTATGTTTTTACCCTGAATAACTACCACCAAAACTTGTATTATTTGTGAAAAGAAATCCTAATTATAGGAGAAAAAGGGGGGTTGTTTAGATTATGCCACAAACTATTTCCTTCCAAGGTTTCATTTTCTGCTAAAAAAGCATTTCATTCAGATTGACCTAATTGCTACTGCATGAGTGTGATGTCTGATGTCTCAACACGGCTAAAAGAGTTGCACCAATATCTTTGATTTAGTACATAAAGTGCTCTCCACCAACCTTTTCTACACTTAGCCATTTTTTTTTTCTTTTGGCAAGTAGAAAAATGAAGGACAGACAACAGGTGAGATAAGCATTTTATTTCTTCTAGTGTGGCAAAGAGAGCTGTCTGTTGCTAGACAACACATTTCAGCTCAAGACTAGAGAAGTAAACTGCCCAGCCATAGCTTCAGAACTCCAAAGTGTTTGATGGAGATGACTGAGAAAGCTGTAAACCTGACACTACTAATCACCATGTAGAAGAATTATCAATTATAGGGGGAAAAGAACCCCAAGCCTCTCAACCTTTCATTTATGTAGTATTCTGTCCCATTCAAAGGAGAAAAAAAAATACAACAGCAACAAAAAAGGATGTTACAACACACCATTATACACTGTTGCACACCATACCTTTGACCATCATTAGGAGAAGAGAGGTACATCAATTAACCTGTCTGTATGCCTCATACTCATTTCTTCCTACCTAGAGATTGAATACTCGAACCAAGAACATGTGCAATAAAAGTGTACTAATTCACCTTATTTGAAAACCTCTGTGTTCCCAGCAGGCTGGCTACCTGATTATCTACTTGCAGATAAACTTTGGAAAATGTTGCTCTTAATCTTTGTGTAATATATGCATACTTTGGACAGAAGAAATTACTGTCAAAGCACTTACTATTATTAAGACATGCAAAGGATTTGAACCAAGGCTAATTGCTTGGTTTTTTGAACTGGATGTTGGCATAGCTGCTGGTCCTTCTTATTTTCTGATTTCCAAATAACAAAAATACTCTCCTAAAATGGAAATATTAAAAGCAAATGTCTTTCTGAAACTGGTGATCCTTGAGAAGTGTGGTGGATAGTGGAAAACTTAGCATATTTGCCTATTACAAGGGATCTCTTTAATGGCCTCTGTTGAGTGAAATTATCAATCTAATGCCACTGAAGCTGTACTCATTTGCACTTAGTAGTTTTGCTGCTTCATTAGTTCCCAATCCCTTCATCAGCTGAGTGATTTTCTGTTTCAAATGTTAGAAGCTCATATTTGTGCTATTGGTTTTTCTAAATGACAGGAGGAAGAAACACCAGCACAGCCCTCTTTTATTTGCAGATTTACCTGAAGAAATCCACTGTGATTTTTGCTGCAGAGCCCATGACTGCTGTGATTTATCCTTGGATGCAGGTGGCTGTAGGTGTTACAGTATGTGTTTAGAGCGGGGAGAAAGAATCCCATGGATAAGGAGGCAATTTGTACTCCTGAAGGACATAGTTGGATGCCAGACTTTCATTTGTCTAATCTTCTTACATAGTCTATTCCCTGCAACTATTCTATCTCTGCTTCCTTTATTTGACATGACAGCCATGATGGGTTTGGAGCAGTAAATACATACTATCAGTGCTTCAGGAATTTTTTATCCTGTTATCGTCATATTTATCAGCCTAAATGTGATGCCGGATATATATAACACTAGCACAGCAGCACAAATGACACCTCCTCTGTCTCCAGGGACAGTCCTGTAGTACAGATTTGGCATTGTAAAAATTTGCTTCATATGGCTCACTGAGTTCAAGTGCAAACTAAACGTGCAGCAGTATCTGGGATAACAACCAGGTTACACACAGCAGCAGTTTTCTCTGATACTTTTCACATTTTTCTGAAAGGAAAAACAGCTCCTTTTCTCCACTTCCAACAACTAAATAAGCTCATTAGAGAAACAAAACTAGACATGTTTGTTAAGTGCAGACCATGGAGAAAGCAGCTTCTCTTCTCCTGGGGGGCAGGGGTGAGGGGAAAGAGAAAAACAAAACATGCGAAAGAAATTCTTGTCAAAACTTTTCCAATTTCAAACAAAGAAAACCAAACTGCTGGCCTGTGAATTGATACTGCCATTCACAAAGCTCTGCTTTTAGTATTGCAAATTATAAGTATACTCCTGGAAGATGTAGGACTAGTGTTGCTGGAGGAGCAAAATTCCTGCTCAGAGTAACACCGCAAGTTTTTCATAGAGTTAGAAATGGAAAGTTAGTCCAGTGCCTTTACCACAAACCAGCATTTCCTTCCTTAAATATATCAGCTAAGTGTACCACATTACAAATTGCTGCATCAGTCACCAAGGAAAAAGCACTTCAGGAATTATTAAAGTTTAATTTCTGCAGGAGTGGAAACACCATCAGTATAGCTCATTTCCGTGGCTTCTCACTCCAAAAGATGTAAATCCACTCACATCACGGTCTGAGCAAGCTTGGGGCTGTTCTGGGTGTTCTGGTGTAGGGGTGTGACTTCTTGTAGGCCTGGAGCTCTGTCATCTCCTGGACACTGTGGCAGGTTTGGGGAACACTGAAAATTAGCAGAGTCTTGTAGCAACATTGGTCCCAAGCCCTACAAAAGCAAAAAAAAACATGTGCAGACAGTCTACAAATCCCCACCTTTCTCCTTTACCTCCACCTTGGTGTACAGCAGTATATTTTTTTTTATTCTGCTGTGTCTAGTTAACTAATAGAAGTTCTACTTTTTATTATATAGTCACCTTATAATTGCTTTTCCAGGGCAGAAGAAAAGCAGTGATGATAAGCCACCACTGAGGTTTTAACTTTTGTTTAATGACTTTCATTTCAATATAGAAGCCTTTATCAGTGGAATGTGTACTGGATACCAAGGTTTCATGCAGGGCAGCCAGGACTCAGCATTGTCTCCACTAACCTGCCAGAGGCTGCCAGGAATAGCAAACAAAAACTGTTGTTTCCAGACCAGTTGAGCTGCTGAGGGTTGTTTTCAATGACTTGATGTAAAATATTCATTCAAATAGAAATGTGACTACAATGTCTGTCTGCTGAAGTACTATTATTTAATTTTTCATTATTTCTTTGAAAGTACTTGGTAGAATACTTGAATGTATCAGCAGGACACTGAGGGCAATTTTATTTGCAACACTCATTGTCTTTTCCTCCTTGCTCCTCTGTCTCAACTCTTTAGATTTAATCCTCTGTTTCCTCATGTAGCATGGTTGACTTTTTCTACACTGCTGACAGCCAGCCAGATGGTGCTTTGGGCTTTCTCCTAGAACACAGATCTCATTAAGCCAGAATTCAGTGGCTTAACAGGTCTTTATCCATGTTACCTCATGATAAAGACAGCAAAGCCAAATCAAGTATCTTAACCCAGTTAGACACTGCTCTTCAAGACAGTTTTGTGATTTCGTCTCATTCCTTCAGATAATAATGTAACACATGTGATAACTGTGCGTGCCTATTTGTGTGTGTAGACAAGCACATGTGCCTGTCCCTGTACCTTTTCCCTTGTGAATGCAATTTTAGCTTTTCATTTATTCTACTGAGGCCCAAACTGCTCTAGCCAGCTGTCATATTACTAGCTCAGGTGGAAAATGCTGCTGAGAGAATTGTGTAACAGCACATCTGACTTTTTCATTTTTCTGAATATTACTATATAAACTATGAACTGTAGGCATCAACATCATACTTTCTAAGTTTTGTCCAATACATATACATTTTCTATATTCTAGTGTCTTCTACATGAGGTATAAGGTTTAAAAAAGAGCTAGATTTCGTGTCTAAAATAACACCTTTCTGTCTACCAACAGAATTTTTATTAATCTCTAACTTGTAAGGTCTGGTGACACTCAGGTTAGTCCCAAAGCTAAATTCTACCTTAATAAAAATAGACAGCTCTCAGCCTTGTGCTCATACAGGAAATGAAAAAAAAAATACCAAACCAAAAAAACAGAAAACCAACAAAAGCCAAAGAAACAACCAAACGAAACCACACAAACAACAGCAACAAAAAGACGTCTATAAGTCCATCTCCGTCATGTAACTTTCAGGTACAACAAACTTCTATGCAGTTGATGAGTTCAAAAATGAAGTAGCAATGGATGAGAATATTTCCCGTGTCAGTAATGACATAATAAAACATGCAATAAATAATTAGCCCCCTGCCAAATAAAAGGATTTCTCCTTTATATTGTGGCATAGCTTGTCCTTAATTAGATATGGCTGTGTAGAGAGCATCTTTTTGCAAGATCAGGGAATAAGATACTTCATTGAGTACCAGTATTTTATTAAAATAATTTTCATGTTTTTAACAAACATTATCTGGTGATGGAAGCTGGCTGAACAGGAGTTAATTTTTTACATTTACAAAGCAACTGAAAAAAGCTTAAAAGCTTAAAAGGCTGTGAGCATATATGGCTTTTTTGCTTTAATTTCAAACAATTAAAATACTTATATCTGTTTATCTACTTTTCAGTCCCCTAAAACAAATCCCAAAGCAAGTGAAAAAGACACCTGCTGATTTGCTTATTTCCTCACAAGCCTCTAAGACTAACAGATCCATTTTATGAGGGCAACATACTTTGTCTGCATTAAGTGGATTTAAGCTTTTAAGAAGCAGTTCTCTAATCTGTACATATCTATTCCGCTCTCTGTCATTACTTGTAAACTGATCTGTGGCTTGAACTGATCTTCTCTGTTTTTCTCTGTAAGGAGAGACGCAAAGTAATTGTTTAACAATGCTGCCACTCTTACAGTATCTATTGCTTATAAACTGTCCTATATCAACTTGAAGTGGCCCAGTGGTTTCTTTAATCCTTTGATTAAGTCCTTACAGGACAACATTTCAAAAGGTAGCAGAGGTCATGTCATTAATGCAGAGGTACATGGGCTGTGTACTCACTGCTCTCACTCCAATCAACATGAAAAGAAGGCAGCCTCATGTACAAGTGGTTGCATGCAAAGTATCTCCTGCCACAAAAGGAATTGATTATTCTTCTCCTTCACATTGATTTTACTGCTGTGCAAGCCTCAGACATTCATTTTGAAATATTCTGAGAACATCGGAGAGCCGTAACAGGCACCATGCCTAAAATTTTTTGCCTACTAAAAACTACTGTTTTGTTGTATGTATAAATCAAGGAAATATTTTTTTTAAAGAAATATCAGGATCAGCATTAAAATGTAAACAAGCTATGACGACCCATTATGTCCTTGTCACACAGAATTGTCTTTTACAAATGGCAGAGGCTGCACAGCTACTCTGCTGACACATAATTAAGCACATATATTGCAAAAGGAGGTAGGGCAGAAAGAACAATTGCATTTTTAATACCTTGGAAAAATATGGCCCTGTTTGTTCTTCATGCCCTTTTGATTATACACAGGATAGATAGGAGACTCAGACTGATGACTATGTTTTTAGTAGGAATTTGTGTTGCTGTGTTTGACCTGGAGATGTCTTGGTTCTCCTGCAAAGGAATTCACAATGGTTGTAAACAGAGCTTTGAAAGGATGAAAGAAAGAAATACCAGATCTCACCATTTATTTCTAGATAAGAATCAATGCATCTTACCGTTTTTATTAGCAAATAACATCAATTTTCTCTGACTTTAAATAACAAACCAAACGTCAAGATTTGAATAAGTTAACATATAAATGGCATGCACAGGAGGACACACACTGAGTGAACAAGATCAAGGTGCTTTAGACATTGCATTTTCACTGATGCATATGTTTGTGAAAGAAGCTTGTTATCTTCATTCGCTATATTTAAAATGGAGTGAAATGGATCAAATTATTCTCTTCTCTGCTTAGAAGTTTCTTTTCAAATAAAGTAAGCATGTATGAGTTTTCAGTAGAAAAATATCTGCTGGAAAGTCTTTGATTTCCTAAGTCCTCTCCCTGAACACAGCTATGATTCAACTTCAAAAATTGCTTGTGTTTAATTCCAATTGGTATTTAGCATACTTTTCTGATTGTTCTTTAAAAGGAGGTGTTTTCTTTTCTTCTTCATCAGGCATTTTGTGCCTATTGGGACCTCAATATGTCAAAAGTTTCTGGGATTTTTTGCCACTGAGAGGGAAAAACTGGAAAATTTGTGTTATGATACTTTTACCTAAGGCAGAATGACATTGTCAGACATCCTGCTAAATTCCTTTTAGTTGCCAGCTTTATGTTTTGAAACTGGCATTGTGTTGGGTGATTGTAGTAATATGTTTTCTTATATTTTTGCAAATTACTAATTTAATGTGTAAGTTCTAAATTTCTGCCATTCTATCTGTATTTTGGTACATTATTTCTAATATATGCCAGATTTGTCTTCTGTATATTATAAAGCTGAGTTCTAATTTTTGTTTCTGTATCATATAGCATGTTCTTCTGTAATCCATTTGTCAAAACAGGAAATATTTAACTGCTTTACAGTTTAGTAGAGTAGACAGGATTTAATATAGCCCATTGTGTGACTTTACTGAAAAAACTCCTCGTTTGTTTCTTGTGCTGTGCATGTTGGTGTAGAAGCATTTCAAGCGCACTGGAAGTGCAGTAAGTTAGATAAACAGCAGAAGTGTGAAGAAGATGGTAGTGGATTCTTGTTTCAGCAAGGAAAAACTGTGGCTCTGTGCTCTGAAGACAAGAGTAACAGATTGATGTAAATTAGAGTGGAGTTGTTAGAAAGAATTGCATAAGATTTCCAATTTGCTTCTGAAAAGTAATGTAACACTACCCTCATTTCTACATACACCATTGCAATGAGCTGGTTCTAGCAAACTTCTGCAAATTTAGCACTTGAAGAAAGAGATGATCAGTTTGATGTGCTGTAACTGACTGCAAACCCTCACTTCCTTTTTTTTTTAACTGCTCTTCCTCTCCTCTAACCTCTAGGAGTGTCAAGTCACAAATTAATCCTGACTCCAGGTACTGCTAGAAATGTCAAGCTTAATGGTAACTCAGCCATACAGGATCTTAGCTCATGTTTCAGCCTTATATAGCCTGAGTTTTGATACAGTCAGACATATATTTTATAAGGAATTACTGTTCCACTCTCATCTTCATTCTCTCCTTCCCCTTTTCCCCTCAAATTGCAGAATTTCAGATTGGAAATAAGACCAAATAAGGGAGGCATGAGAAACACTAGTGGGAAATGAGGCAATATACTTCATTATCTCCATGAGGAATTAATGTACATTCTTAGAGATGATTATTTAAACATTAGTTGTTAAAATGTGGGGTGTTTTTTTTTTGATTGGCTCACTCTGGTGCAAAAAGCAACTGGTTTTGGTGGGGAATGTCATGATGTTGCCTCCTCCTACCCAAATAGAAGCACTTTGCTACACTGAACATAGTAATGGAAGTAACTTAAAGGAAAGGTGAGTTGATTATAGTACATGAAGTCTGTAGTACCCAAAGAGCTATAGCTGCACCATATCCTCCAACACTGAGCATTTTTTTTCTTTTGCAACTTGTCCAGAGATAACTGAAAAAGTTGTACACTTCCTTCACCAGTCATGTCTGTTGTTTCTTCATAGAAGCATGGTTTGCATTTTGACAGGAACTGCTATTTTGAAGGGCCTTGCTTAAGCTTTTACAAATTCTTTTTATAGGAAGTAAATGCACACACAAAAAGAGCATTGAAAAGCTATGTGTCCTGCAAAGACAGGTTTCTGCTTTGTAAGTCTTGACTTCTGAAAAAAAAAATCATTAATTACATTTGTTGATGAGAACCTTTTACAGCCAACACCTTAGCATGAGGGAGAATGCAATTGCAACCAAATGACACAGCCTTGACATTTCCTAACAAAGGATGACTGGCCTTTGTACACTGTACAACAACTGAAGATGGCAACTAATTTTCGAGAAGATGCTGTTGATATACACACAGTTCTTGACACTGACAGACGACCATTATAAAATGCAAATTGGAAGCAAGAGGCTACATTATCAAAAAAACCAAAACAAAACCAGTGAACATATGTATGTGTATTCACATACACATACAACTTTTTACCTACTACTAACATTGTAGCAGTAAATAAACTGCCAAAAACAATTGCCTAGTAAAAAAATTCACCTGACATCAGTTTGCTACAAAATAATTTTGGCCTTTAATGAATGGGTGTACAGTGTTGTGCTCTTTTAAGTAAATGAATCCTATGAATCAAAATAAAATACATCCAGCCAGAAAAACCTAGTTTATGCTATAATTAACCCCAGTGATCCTTTGAAATTCTCTTGATAGCATTTGAGCTATGATCTCCAGATACTGCTCAGAAATTAGGAAAATACAGAACTATCTAGATCCTAGACAAACCCTGGGAGTTTCTGAAAACAGAACTACAGGAGAGGGTGTGCAGGGAAGAGTGTCTTTCCAGTTTGGAAGCATATGTTATTATCAAGACAGACATGTGGGGATTATTAAAGTAGTATTTCCTTAATTAAACAGAAAAAAAATAGAAGTAGGCTATAAAGCAGAAGTCAGAGAAGATGGAAAGATGAGCTTCAGAAAACTAAATTTAGAATGGCTTTTTAGTTTAAAATATTGGTAAAACTGCATAGGGAATCAGGTAGCTGTGTTTCTATGCAGTAATATTTTTAGGTCATTCTAGCTGTGAACAAAGCAAGAATCTCTGGGGAGACTTTTGTTTTGTAGACCTGGCCTCCTTCTAAAATATTTTTATTCAGCTGTGGTGGCTTTCTACCTTCTACTCTCTCTGAAAAACGAGTCTTATTTCTGATTTTGCAGCACTTTATTTCTGGTGAAAACACATTGCATCTATCACTAGCATAATGTCCAGCAGTACTTTCTTTAAATCATTCTCACAATGGTGGTTGATGATCTAATTTATTCCCAGCTGCAGAATTTTTAATTTACTTCAGTTCTTCAAACAAAGCAAAGTTTCTATTATTATTATTAAAATAGATTGGGTGGGTGATTGTAAGGTTAATTTATCAGTTTCATTCACAGCTGTAATTTCTAGAGATGACTGAATCAATCAGGACAGGACAGGACTGAATACACTGCTAGAAAATGAAGATGCTAGAATTACCTGCCATGGAACTCTACAGTCAAGGAGTGAGTCATGACAGCAACAGCAAGCAGGGATGGCCCTCGGACTAAAATAACATTGTGATATTTAGAAGATACAAGAATTGTGAATGCTACCAGTAGTACTATAAGCTGCGTGACATTTGGAAAGACATTTGAGTCTCATTTCCTTAGTTTTCAGTATGTTTCTGCATGGGATTTTGCTTTGCCTCCTCTGTTTAGAGTAACAGATTCTTGATACTCTTTGAGAGTTAAGCAGTTGGTTCTCTAACATATCATGAACTGCAACTGAAAGGAAAAAAAAAAAAAAGGCTTAAAGATGTCTCCAGCTTTCATGGGCTTGAAAAGAGTAAAGATGACAATTAACATTTTTAGCATGGATTTACCCATGATCAAAGCAAGTCCTCTTCATTTGTTCTCTTCCAATGGCAAAAACAGCTAAGATGGGTAACATAAAGCAAAAAGGCTTAACAATACATGACTGCATTATTGGCTAGGCAAAAGTGCATTATTATGGAGGACAGTTACAAAATGTTTTGACCAAAAAAGGGAGTTCTTTGTGCCAATTTATGAAGTTGGCAGATAGATTTATATTAAATGATTTAATTAAATATACCCATTTTGAAACAGTGAAATGGCCTACTGACTACTTTTAGAGTTAAGGCTCCATCCAAACACACAAACACAATTTATTGTCTATTTTGCTTGCTATACCTGGCTGCATACCTGTCTGCATGCAGGTTGTTAGGAAAAACCTTCAACCCTGGAATGATTGACACAACCAGGGGAATGGGTGACCATCGTCTGTTAGTTACACCACCTTTTCCTCAGCCGCCTCTTGGTGCACTGCAGTCTTGCCACATCAGAGACACTGCACTACAGCATTACACATTTGCATGCAGGGGTTGGAGAAAAATAAAACAGCTCCAGCTTCACAACCTTGAAAATAAACTCATAACATTTCTGCCTGCTGACACTGTATTCTCCATTTCACCTCTGTCCCGTAAGCACTCCTATCCATTTGTCATTCCTTTTATCAAAATTTCACTTGTCTTCTGTGGTTTGTGCCCACGTGTTTCCCACTCCTTTTATCAAAACTTCACTTCCATTCTCTGTTTTGTGTCCTCTACTTCCCTTCCTTTCTTCCCTTTTGAATGATCTGTGCTTTGTTCCTAACAGCATGTGGTTAAGCCTGATCCCTGGAAGCAATGTACCAGTACAAGTCTCAGCGACGCTTCCAAAAGAGAGAAAGATGCCTGATTGCTCAGTGGAGAGATATTTGCAATGCTCTTGAGGACAAGATTTCTCATTTTGGCCATAGGGTCTGGCTTGGTTACCATAGTGGCCCCTGCTCCTCCAAAAGAAAGTCTATTTGGATGATGAAGAGAGTAGTTAATTTGCTTTTCAGTATCAACCTTCACAGTGTAGTTTCAATGACAAGTTTGAATTTAGCTCACAGCCACAGAGATAAAGAGGGTATGATGTGCATTGGCTTTTCAGGAGTAAGCATGCCAGCAATGTGAGAGAGACATAATTACCTAAGAAATGTTTGTTACATAAGACACTTTTCTACATTATTAAAGTTATTCTCTTAGACAAATAGGAAATAAAACAGAAGTAAATTTTTATATAACTAGAATCCCCACGTAGTAAATTATCTAATATAATTACTGAACTACTGCCTAATCTGTTAAATGAGCCAAAATCCTACATGAGTAAATCTACTGGGTATTTATATATTCCAAGGCAAATAACCTTGTGACTATATCATGAAATTTGGGGATACACTGCCTTTTAAATTGTTATTAACTGAATGTTTGTTAAGTTGCTTTATAAATTTCCAAAGCATCAAGAATCAAATTACTGTGCTAGTGTCAATTTTAAATGCAGCCTCATGTCTTCTGCCTTGCATCAACAGGAAGTCCATGGTGTGCACATCTGCAACACAGACCAGTGGCATTAGTGTTGTTCCTGACCTGCGAAAATCTTCTGAGCTGGTAATTGTGTGCTATTACAATATCTAAGCTATAAAATACATCACCAATATAAATAGCTAAGGCAAACGTCTGTTGATTTGAGGTGGTGTGCCTAAACACAGCTTGAAACAAGCAATAAGCATTTACTCACAGAGGTAACAACAGAATACGGCTTTCTTGGTAGCTTTCCCTGGAAAATCTGGTGCACGTAGCAAATCAAGTAACGCCCTTCCCTCCATCTCCACTGAGGAAGAAGACCCAGGATTTGTATAAGCACTATGGTAATACCAGTATTAATACAAACCTTTTTGGGAAGTACAAAAATCTCTGAATTTTCCAAATATGTCTAAAGATTTGTGAGGCATTTTAACATGAAATGTTGTGAAAAGTCAGTTATGAAGAAAGTACTTTCTAAGGCTTTATTTCCTTTTTCTTGGCCTGTAGACACAGATTAGACTACTATGAAACACTACTTATGAAGTTTGCAGAAATGCGATATAGTTCAAATACAGAGGATAGTCACATCTTCTTGTTTCATAGATCTACAAACATGTTCCTTCAAACTGTTCGGCATCAAGTTATAAGGGAAGAACACCATTCTGTGTTTTGTGCATGTCAGTATGACAGAGTACTCTATTTCTAGTAGGACTGTGTTTCCAGCAAAGGTTTTTCATTAAGGGAAGATCACTATTGTTGGTAGCACAATTGGGATGCATTCATTTCAGTCAAATGCCCTTTGCTGAAGTGGAGGCTGCATGTTGTAGCTCCCACTTGGATCAGGAGCAGGAGTCCTATCTGTCAGGCATCAGAGGTAAACACAAGATTCCTGTCTCCTGGGTAGTTGCCAAACAAATTCAGACAGCTTGCTTTAAGAAACATGGTATGTGCTTTTCACTATGTCCTAGCTGAGATCAAAAATATGCAAAGGACCGTCTTAAGCGTCTCGTTTACCATCTCCCATGACTGAAAAAAAGGGAAAGTATGTATCTAATAGTATATACATGTTTAGGCTCCTATGCTGCAATTTTACCTCAATACAGAACACAACAGTATACCTCCACCCCTGAGATGTTTGAAAAAAAGATGAAGTAAATGGAACATGTTTTAATATTGACTGTTGGTACAGTGTAAAGCAAAAATGCTAATTAAAAATAATTCATTTTTATTAAGGTGGTGGTAATTTACTAAAATGTCTTTTTTTCCAAAAACACTTATTTTGAAGGAAGATTATATTGTGATGTTCTGACCATGCTAGATCTAGGTAACAGAAGATAAACATACACCTTTGAAAAACAAATATCCCTGAATATATACACACTGTTATGTGGCCAAAATTGCTAAAAAAATACAAAAGTTTTTGAAAAGATATTCATCCAATAAAGCCCTACATAGGAGGAGTTCCTTCTTGGCTAATAGAGCTGTTTATTTCAGTGAAACTGGCAGAGCCTCAAATGTAGAAAAAATTATGTTCTCTCAATCTCATAGTTCATATTCCCTACTAGTCTGAATTCTAGTCTTGCCCATTGAATATATTGCTACAATCAAAGTACATTCCTTTCCTTAAATGACCAGTACATAACCAATCAAAGAAATTTTTTGGACTCTTTCTGGTAAATTGGCCCTCCACCTCACCACCCAAAAAGAAAAAAGTCTATGTAAAAAAAAGATAATAATTTAATAATATCTGGCCATGCAAACAGATTTGGAAATGGAAGCTTTCTTTTTGCAGTGATGTTTATCACCAATGTTGATTTCATACTTTAGCTGAGTGATA
This sequence comes from Serilophus lunatus, assembly GCA_013399895.1. Taxonomy (NCBI): domain Eukaryota; kingdom Metazoa; phylum Chordata; class Aves; order Passeriformes; family Eurylaimidae; genus Serilophus; species Serilophus lunatus. The sequence goes on from VXBA01005454.1 coordinate 177,837, forward strand.
CAAACTTCAGAGCCTTTGTAACAAGCTTCAGTTATGATAGAAGGGAGATGCAGATTTGTCACAACTCATTTCTTTCCCCTAAAAATATCTACTTTTCATCTGTCTGTGTCATCTACTGCAACCGAGAAATTGTTTCAGCTTTTCTTCTTTTCAGGTAGTCAAGGCTCTGACTTCCTACATTGGCAAAATACTCTTTTTTTTAACTTTAAAAGTAATATGATTTTGAGATTTACCACCTTTTATGACAGTTCTCTAGGGATCTCATCACATAATTAAACTTTTTATATAATCCTACTGTTTCTTTGCTGTATGTTTATACAACAATATGCACATTGACCAATCTGCAATTGCTCCCTGATTTTCAATCCAAGACCTTAGCTTTGTGCACAACTTTCCATATATTATCCTTATTTTGATTTAAGAACATCCATTGCTGGGAACTGTTGCACCACAGGCCTCCAGGCTAGGTGATCACAGAGGAGCCTTGGGATGCACCATAAAGCTCCCCAGAACGTAACCTTGACACTGCTCTTCTGCACCATTCTATCTATGAATGTTAAAAGAGTAGCTACCTGTTTCTTTTTTTGAGTTTGATGAAAAGAATCTAATATAATGAAATGAAAAATAGATTTTCATTTGTCTAGTCCTCTGTTAGCTGTTGCTTGTAAATAGTCAGATTTTATATTTGTTTTTCATTCTTTGTCCATAGCAGATCAAAGCATCTGACAGATTGCAAAGTACATCTGTTAGATCAGTGGACTAACACCAGCTTTTATCTGGTGAGGATTATCCTAAATCACTACGGTTTTCTTTATTGGTTTTAGAGTTTTATGAACTTCAGAGCATTAAAGAATGATATTTGAACACTATTTACTTATGAAACTATACTGGTTTTAATCTTCAGAAGTATTTAAATGAAAAAGTATTCATTTGACGTATCATAACCCCACTCTGTGGCAGTGGACAGGTGGCTTTCTAGGCTCTCTTTCACTTCATGAATCTACATTGACTAAAGCTTTCTTAACCAAGACATCAAGACTTTACCAATAAATTACTGTTCCTGCTAATGATTTTGTTTTCTTTATAATATTTTGTGTCAAACAGGCTGTACTGAGACATTCGTCTGTAGGATATGTATAACACCAGGATTATTGCTCAATACTTAATTAAAAATACTGAAAAATATGAAAATAATACAGTTTAAAAAGACATTTCAAACCTGATGGATATTTTTTCTGCTGTGTTCATCCCATAATATCTGAGGTATGCTAGAAGAAATCTGTCAAGCTGATTTCCAGAGAAGGCAAAAATTATAATTTAAATTCAATATAGCATAGCAGTATAACCACGTAGATTCACAGGGAATTTTTAATAGGATTCTGGAATTAAATTCTCCACCATGGTTTACAGTTCTGGAGACATACCAAAATCTGAGTGAGGACGGGCATCCTTATTTTAGCTACATTGTTAATCTTACAATCTTGATCCAAGGCCTGCAATAGTGGGTATCCTTGTCTCAGAAATGTGTTTTTTCAAGGCACTTTTTTCAGCTGAGTGTAGCTGACCTTGTGGATACTCATGGAAGCTGGAGCTGTCCTCAGTCACATTTCCATTCCTTCTGAGCTGTAGGAAATCCTGCCCATTTTTCCTGTTGCTTCATTAGTTTAATAATGCTACTTATCATAGAATCACAGACTGTTTGGGTTGGGAGGGACTTCAACATTCCAACTGCTATGGGCAAGGACTCCTTCCACAATAACAGGTGGATCAAAGCCCCATCCAATCTGGCCTTGGACTTTCTTCTCCAACCTGGCCAACTTCCAGGGATGGGGAATCCAGAACAGCAAAATTTAATTATTTAAGTAAAACAGTCTTCAAATTACTTTCATGAATGGACTTGGCTGTCGGACATGTACAAATATGAGATACTCCATTCTCTTTAACATGACAATGTTTATGATGTTCCAAGTAACTTCCATGGAACAGCAATGGCATTGAAATAAGACACATTTATAACAATGTTAAGTTTCATAAAAGCAAATATATTAATTTGTTTTAATAAATAAAAACTAGTACTGAGAGCATTAGTGCAGTCTGGGAGAAAAAGACACAGAAAAAAAATGGACACTTCTCTCCAAAATCATTTGTTTTCATTTGCCCTCATAGTGTTGGAAGCAGCTATATTTTCAAAAATTCTTTTTCTATTGTAAGAGCCTTCACCATGGAAAGCTTGTGGGCATAAATAAGTCTGGATTTTCAACTTGGCATTTATTTTCTTGAGGAAAATCTGATAAAACATCCATTATATAGTGTATGTTTATATGCATTATATAATACACTCTAGTGCAAAAATAAGTGGCTAGCCATTTGGAATCACTTCAAATATGTTTTCAAAGAAATTGAGGAAATGTTAAAGCATTTTTCAGTTCTTATAATGTTTCATTTGACTTTGGCTTCCTTTTATATCGGTTTGGTTTTTGTTGGTTGTTTTTTTTAAGAAATCAATTACCAACTTTATCAATAGGAATGTATCTTCAAAGAATAACTATTTGCTTTCTTATTGACTGAAGCCTGTATGATGTATACCATGGGCAACACTTCTATTTCTTACACAAAGATGAGAGTAAATAGTCACAGTGATTTACATTTATGAACAGAATAACCTTCTACGCCGTTATTTCCCACAGACCTCTCCCCTATGGTTTAAATTAAGGGTTTAATGCTAGGTTGTCTGAATTATGCAACCCCACCCCTGCTGTTAATAGGGTTTAATGGATATGTAGCTACTTTGTTCTATGATCTACAGTATAAAGTTCACAAAGAGACAGACCGTGTTAGTGTTCTGTCACTCTGCCCTCCCAAAAAAGAGGCCCACTACTAGAAACTGTGGCTCAATAGAACTAATGTTTTCATTCCTAAAACTGTGTTTATATCTGCGGTGTAAACGAAAGTTCAAGTAACTGGTTGACTGTAACTTCTATAAAGGCAGTATTTCACAGGTTTTGAACAAAACCCAGCAATGAAATGCAGAACTTCACTTAGATGAACACTTCCAAACTGAAGATAAAGGTTAGCCTCCTGGATTCCATGTATAATGTGAGGAAAGAGATATGTGTCCTAAAAAACTCTATAGTGATACAGTGACCTGAAACATCTGCATGCTTAACATGAAATTCTCTAAATTTAATCTATAGGAAATACAAGGAAAGGAGGAAATCTTGAACCTTTGAGTTCTACAAGGTTTATGTGCTGGAATAAGGGTGAAAGGCCTGTATAAACATTAAAGGATACAGAAATTACTATCTTCTCAAAAGGATGGTGGTGGGTTAATTGTTCTTTTGTTTCCTTTTTTTTTTCTTTAATTAATGCAGCACAACACAACTGTCTATCAAACATATATAGTAAGGGTTACCACATTCAGTGTAAAACAACTTTCCAAGTGACCTCCTACCTGGAGATTATTACTACCGCATCACTTGAGCACAGAGGAGCTTCAGTCATACCATGCTTTGATCAGAAAACAGGTACTGATACTACCTGAATATTTTACTGAACCTCTGCTTAACAACCCAATTAACAAGTGCAAGAAAAGCTGTGTAGTAGTAGTATTCATCCACATGCTTTTTTTTCCTCGCCCTTATTTCTTTCTGTAAGATCTAAAAGATCTGCTTAAGCAAACACATTTCTTCTGCTGATCAGCTTGCACATTCTCCTAACTTTGCACTCAGTGCTATTGTCCTTATTCTGTCTCCTTTACTGTTTTCTGGAGGGGTCTGAGCAATTATCACTGTACCTTCTACATCCAGAGCAGTCAAGAACCATCTCAGAGAATCACAGAATATGCTGTGTTGGGAAGGGACCACAAGGGTCATCAAGCTCTACACTAGACCATCCCCAAGAGCCACACCATGTGCCTGAGAGTATCATCCAAATGCCTCCAACTCTGCTTGAACACAGATTGGTGTTGTGACCACTTCCCTGGGGCGCCTGTCCCAGCACCCACCCCACTCTCTGGGTGAAGAACCTATTTCTAATATCTAAACTAAACCTCCCCTGACACAACTTCAGGACACTTCCTCCTCTTGCTGGTAAACACAGCTCAGAGATCAGCACCTGCCCCTTCTTTTCCCCTCACAAGGAAGTTATCACTGAAATGACGTCTCCACTCAGTCTCCTTTTCTCCATCTGAACACACCAAGTGGCCTCAGCCGCTCCTCACACAATTCCCTTCAAGGCCCTTCACCATCTTTGTTGCCCTCCTTCAGATGCTCTCCAAGAACTTAGTATCTTTCTTATATTGCAGTGATCAAAACTGCCCCAATATTGCAGGTGAGACCACACCAGTGCAGAGCACAGCAGGACAATCCCCTCCCTCGAGCAGCTGGTGATACTTTGCCTGATGCCCCCCAGGACATGGTTGGCCCTCCTGGCTGCCAGGGCACTGATGACTCATATTCAGCTTTCCATCAACCAGAACCCTCAGGTCCTTTTCCATGGCACTGCTTTCCAGCATCTCATTTCCCAGTTTGTATGATCATGCAGGGTTCCCCATTCCAGGTGCAGGATCCAACACCTTCCCGTGTTGAATTTCACATGGTTGATGATTGCCTATCTCTCTCATTTGTTGAGGTCTCCCTGCAGGGCCTCCCTGTCTTTGAGGTAGTCAACTGCTCCTCCCAACTTTCTATTGTCTGAAAACTTGCTTCATATTCCTTCCAGTCCTGTGTCCAGGCAATTTATGAAGACGTTGAAGAGCACAGGGCCTAACGTGGAGCCCTGTAGAACCCCACTAGTGACAGGTCACAATTCATTATTGCCGTTTGTGCTCACCCACCACATGATGTGTTTATCCAGCTGTGTGATGAACATTTTGTCCAGAAGAAATCCAATACATCAATAGGAAAACTACACCATCTCCAAAAAAGGATTGACTTGGCTGCCTCTAAGTTTCTCCTAAAACAGTCCATGACATGGAAGTGATTTAATAAGATTGCAAGAAGTATTTGTCACCAATTTTTAAAAAAGAAAAAGATACAAAAATTGCTGTTAGTTTTTCTGATGGCTCAAGCAATTATAGCCTGTCATCAGCAATCTACACTTGCACAACTGTGACTTCTGATTGAACTTTATACCCATAATAAGTAGCTGCCATGATGGAAATCTTAAAGCTCTTATGCATGAGGTTGACTAGAGATGTGTTTTTGTTTGAATGCAAGCAAATACCCTTTTGACACAGGAATACAGTACAAGAATTTACACTAACAACTGCTATGAACACACAGAATGTTTACATATAAAAGCACTGCTGAAAAATTCAGTATTCATTTGCAGTATTTATTCACTTTTAGGAATTAGCAACAAATGCCAATGGTAATTCAAGTAATTGCAGTAATGTAGTACTTCAAATGGTTGTTGACTCTACCAATTCTATGTTTAACCTGATCTTGTCCTAAGATGAGAGGGACTTTGCTCATTGAATTCCTGACTTCAAGTTCAGCAACTTAAGAGATCTAGGAAGAATGATTGCTAGTGAAAAATAACACAAAAAATATTAATATCTCAGCCTTCTCCCTTCTTCCTGTCAGTTGTTACTTCTTTTCATGGCGTTTTTTTTTTCATGGGTGGGGGTGGGAGGGATATATTTTTTTTTAGTCTTCTTTTCTGACCAACATACCCACAGAAGCTCTTATTGTCCTTCACACTCCTCTCCAAATAACTTCCCCAATCCATCATCTATGCAGGGAACCTATACTCTTTGGAGGACACATGTACCTGGTTCCACTGCCTGTGCATTTCCTTCTTACACTCTAGTTTGACCAGAAGGTCCTCACTCAGCCATGCTTCTATCCTGCCTTCCTTGCATCATTTCTTACACTTGGGAACCCAAAGCATTTTAGTTTCAAGAAAAACAACAGCTGTCACCTCTGTTCTGCCCTTCTATCCCTGAGGGCGATTTCACAAGAGGTCTCTTCCACTAATTCCATCAACAACTGAACATTTGCTCTCCTAAAATTCAGGGTCTTATTGACTGACAGCTCAATAAAGTGCAATAGTATAGCGGGTTTGGTAGACTATCAGATTAGTTATATATCCACAAGTGGATAATTTTATTTTTAATTTTAGAGAAATGAATTCTTCACCAAATTCTGTGGGACATGGTGGAAAATGGGGGGGAAATATGCTTTATCTTCTTTACACTGCTTTCGCAAAGCTCAGTTAGTATTTAAATACTCAGTAATACACCTAAAGTATTAAGCAAATATTAAATAGATTAATTTAATTTCTTTCACCGCCTCTCTTACCAGTGTCATAACTTCATTCTTTTTCATTAATTTTGAACAGGTGATTGACTTTACTGAGTAAAGCAATGCGAGAGCTGGCATACATCCTGTATTCCATCACTGCTTGGTGTAGCACACACTGTCTTGGTCATGTCATATATTTGTGCCTCAATAATATACTTCAATGTTCACTCTGAGGTTACATTCTTGTCCAGAATATTAAATTCTGTAGTATTTTGCACTGCTCATAAGGAACCCACCACGAGTTATCTCACGACAAATTGAGCTATCCGGATTTTCAAAAGGAGGGAATGCATGACTCGGCCATAAAGAACTACTTTAAGCCTGGCAAAACACTGGCAAGCTTACCCTAGATAAATCATGGTTAAATGTTGCCAATGTTTCAAGGGCTTATTTTTCAGTGTTTGTTTCCCACATTCTAAAACGTAAATCTGCTTATTTATATACAGCTGCCACAGCACGATTTGCTCTGGCTTCAAGAAGTATCCTTCTGTTCATCTGATTCTGAATGCAGTTACCTTAAAATTCAATGTTAGCACAGAATAAATGGATTCTAAAAGTTAAACAACTATTGTTTTTTCAGTAGACTTTGTTGGCAGACTTTGCCTTGCTCTAGGCAAACAACCAGTTATATATATATAGTCAATTAGGAATGTATATGCAAAGGACAATTTGACATCCCTACTCTTCTCCCTTATCTTCTTTCATCTCCTGTCTAAGGTTATTCTTTCAAGGTTTTGTAATAAAGTTCATTGTTATCTCTTTCTGTAAACAAGTATTTTTGCACTAGGAAAGATTAACCTTTTGGAGCAATGTATCTCATCAGAGACCGTATCTGCAGCTTAGTCATTAAGTCTTTCAGCAAAACATGTCAGAATTCAGTAGTGAGCTGAGATCTACTATGACTCACTGCTTAATACAATTAAATACAAACAATGAATGGCAATTCCCTGTTCTCCTGTGACAAATTCTTAGGTAACAGTTTAAGGATGGACCCTAAAATCCAGCTCATATCTACTTGACATTTTTTTCAAGTCTTTCATTATTAGCACAGACATCTGACAATTTTTCTCTGAAAACAAACTAACAAAAGAAATGTAAGTACAGGAAAAATCCTAGCCTTTCAGGGAGACCTATGTAGATATCCCAGAGACAAAAGGGCAAGAGTAAGGTTATTTAAAGACATACAAAAAGCCTTAGGAGAAATATAGATAGATTTCCAAGGACAGTTATTTGAGTTGGCACATTCAGATTAATGAAAACTGGATTACCTTCCCTGGGTCACCAGTGATCACTCGTACATGTATTCAGCCATATCAGATTTCTCTTACACTTTTAGGTTCAAAGGGTAGTGTATATGTAGTATTGCAGTACACAAAGAGATGAGACAGACACAACAACAAAGATTTTCTGTTCTGAAACTATTAGAGACCATTCCCAATGGAATGTAAAATATGGCAACACTCTAGGTAATATGAGGTAATGAATAATTTGTTTTCAAAAACATTTATATGATTTATTATTTTAGTTGCTAGGTACTGGCCTAGCAAAGCTAGAGATAAACATCCTTCATTCATGGGAAAGGCATCATATAAACAGCAGTGGCCCAGAAAGCTTACCTCATCTGCAGTCTACAGAGGCCATTTATTGCACACAAGAGTTGAAGTTTTGCTAAGGATGCTAGCTTAGGTAACTAGATTTGAGGCATATCTCCGTTCACCTGGACAAAATTAAGCCTCCGATATAAAGGTATTTGTTTTGCAGTATTTTTCCATAATACCAAGGTATATAAAGTACATTAACTATAGCTGTGTTACATATCTTTACAATGTATATCCATCTCACTGGACTTTTTTTTTTTAAATTGAAATTTATCTTGGTGAGGGTTTGAAAAAATTCTAGGGAATAATGATGAATAAAATTGAAGCCTGAAGGAGTTCATGGGCTGATTTCTATCCTCAAAAGAGCTGTTCAAAGGCTTTCATCCTTTCTGCTGCCAGCATGCTGCTCCATTTGCAAAGTAAAATCTCCATGCAGCTCTCTAGTGTATGATGCAGTCTGTGCTTTTATATACGCAAGAAAATAAAGAGGTTTGTGTTTTCTTTTTCCTAAAAAAAAGCCCAAACCAAAACAAACAAAAACCTCAAAAAAACAACAAAGGTAAAAGGAAATAACAAACTGTGAGAAAAATAGAGCAAATTGTGCTCTGGAATCATTTAACCATCTGAAATACTTAATTGAGATATATGATACTGACCTTTATGATTTAATATTTACTATAGTTGCTTGTCAGGAGCAATATTATTGTGTTGTGGAAGTACAAGCAAGAGGACTCTAGGTTTTTGCACTCATTCAAACAATATTTTCTCACATACCTATAAATGGCAGGTAATGATTGTCTGCATGGCTCAGGCACGGATAATGAAAAAATTTCAAGATGTATTTGCCACAATGCCAGAGCTGAGGACATTAATTTATTTCTGTATAGAAGGAAGCCAAAGTACTTTATCATGAGATTATAACCACAGACAAAACATAGCTTTTTATCTAACTTCCATGTCAAAAGTCTAAAAGTAGTTGCTTTAGCATGTACCTAATTTCTAAATGCTTCAAGTAAATGCTGATTTGGGACACCTAATGCAGAAGTGTACAGATTTTAAAAAAAGGATTTGCAAGCTAAAGAAAACCCTGCAGTTCTATTTCCCACAAAAAGCTATAATAAGTGATTTTTAATGAAAAAAACACAACATTCAGAATACTTCGTTTTTAATCAGGAAGTCATTAAAGTATATATTCAGTCATGCAAAATGACAAATAATTTTTCAACTCATTGAAGTCAGTCTTACAGGAAGCCTAGTACTTTAAGGACCTGGTGTTGGTTTTCTTTATTCTTCTGTACTTCACACTAGGAAGTTACAGCATAGATAAAAAAATTTGTTTTAAAGTTATTTTTTTATTTAAAGAAAAAGATACTCTAGTTTCAGATTCCAGAAGGAGGTAAAAATTAAACATCCCATTTTAATGCATTAATTTTCTTTGCCTTGGTGAAGCAATAGGAAAACAGCACTCAAAGTAAAGAAAGTAATATGAGCAAATCAAAGAAACTTCTGTAGAATTATATATAATTCTAAGAAAACCATTAAACACGAAATCTATGGTAGATTGCTTTCATCATAGTGAAAAACAGGAGATTTGACAGATTCTGGTCATATTAATGATTTTGATACACAGGTATTCACAAAAAGCTTAGATTTTAATAATTTTTCTCCACTTTTGAAGAAAAAGCTTAGAAAATTAAGAAAGGAAACTTTAAAGTATCTTCTCTCACTAGGCTCCAGGTTTGGTCTCTTTCCCAGTTTCTTCTCAAAGAGCTGATAATGCTTTTCTCTTCTTTTTTTCACCCAAATACTTCAATTCCTTTTATTACTACCTGTAAACCAGAAGTTTTGCACTTAAGTGCAGAAAAAGTACTGGATTTGTAGGTCCCTGACATTCTTATAAAACAGGACCTTCTAATCCACAAAGCATTCACATGCTAAGGACTATTTTGAACTCCAAATTCTTGTCCAGGCTTCCCTTTGCAAGGATGGCTTTGAGAATATACATCAATCTACAGCAATTAAAGAATTTGCATAAAAGCAGCTAGCATGGGAACCACTTCTAGAGGAGGATGCAGCCCCCTGAGAGCAAGAGAGACTGTGAAACTGCACCCTTCTGTATGTCACACAGAACAAAGGAGGGGGCAGGCCTTTGGGATGCTCCTGCCTCGGCAATGGATGTGTACATCGGATTGTCACTTCTTAAAAACACTACGAAACGGCTTTGCTCAGTGTAAGGTCTGAAATCCTTAGACCAAGTCTTTGCAATTAGAGTTTCATGAGCCAAATCAAGAATATAAAGGGAAATCTGGCAAAAAGTTAGGTTAGTGCTTGGTATGAAAAAGCTTTACCAAAAAATGACTCTGCAAATCAGTTGGAGCCAGTAAGTCAACATTTCTGTTCAAAGAGCTTAGTATTTCCTGTCATCAAAGAATGAAAGGATCTTTGGGGCACATTAATCACTAATTGCTTGCAATGTCCTGTGCACCCATAAAAGCAAATTTTCACCTTCTGAAAACATACCAGACAAATAAGACCAAACCAAAAATCCACTGATGCACTTTGAGAAATGTTAATAGGCTTTCAAAAATGTTGAGTCTTCCATTTCAGATGAATTAACGAAAATGTTTCATCTTGATAACACATCTAGCCTTTGTGGAACTACTAAAACACCCATTACAGGCCCAATTGCCCAAATTTGTTTTCATTTGATTTTTTTTGAAGTTGGTAGATGTACTTATAAAACAAGGTATAAAACTTCCATCTGAAGGTGGCAGAATTATGTTTTGCAATATATATTTTATATTTTGAAGAATAAGGAATGTTTTGTGACAATGCTCCCTAAAAACAACATATATTTTGGTCTTAACTCTTTCACTTGGCCCACGCAGATGAATCTCCCGAAGGAGATGTTCAGCCAGAGATGCTGAGCCGTGTTCCCATGCGGAGGGGATGCGTGGGGAGCTCATGGAAAGACATGCCCAAGCTCCAGATTGCTGTTTCATGTTATGAATTCCACTGAAAACACTGGCACGTTCTCCCTCCTCACCGGGAACCCGCCCGTGCCACCGTGGGCACGGTGGATCCCTCTTCGGATTCCCTGGCTCCCCGCTCGGTCATGCCAGACAAGGATCTGCGGAGCTTTGCCTTCTTTTCGCCGGACACTGCCCGTGACCGGGCACCTCCGGCCACGGAGGNGGAGCTCCACGCCGTTCAGATCCCGGCAGCCGGACCCAGAGACCTTTCCCCAACCGGTCCCGAGACCCTTTCCCGTGGACACCGAGATCCTTTTCCTACTGATCCCCCGACGCCCTCCCCGGCCCATCCCGACGCCTTCCCCGCTGTCCCGGGACACCCCTGGCACAGCGCCCCCCTCCGGCCCGGCCCGGCCCCGCTCGGCCGGACGTGAGCGGCGGCGCGTCCCCCGCGCGGGGCGGGGCGCGGGTGGGGG
>VXBA01005454.1:189347-329466 GCA_013399895.1 Serilophus lunatus
CCCGGAGAGCGGCGCCTCCCGCCGGGAGCCTCGGGGACGGTCCCCGGGCACCGCCGGGAGACGCGGCCGCGCTGCTGCCGGGACCGGCTCTGCCCCGGCGGGCTGCGGACTGCGGCGCTGGAGGGCGGGGGGAGCCCCGTCCTGGCCCCGGGGATGGCGGAGCGCGGCTGCCGCCGCCCGAGGCGGTGAGAGCGGCGGAGACCCCGCTCCGCCCGCGGGGCTTTGTGTCCCGTGCGGGGGCGGCGGCCGGGACGAGCTTCCCCGGGACGGCCCGGGCACGGCGCTCTCGCCTTCCCTGCCCCTCCCTGCTCTCCCGCCGAAGTTTCCTGCGGCCCCGCCGTCCCGAGCCCCGGCGGGGAGCGAGCGGGGCCGTCCCGCGGCTGGTGCCGGTCCTGGGTCCGGAGGGAAGGGCCGTGCGGGATCCCGGCCGTAGGAAGATGGCTGAACGCAGGAGAGAGAGGCAGAGCCCCTCCGGACTTGGGCGCTGCTCCGCTGGCGCTGTCATTCCTTCACCTCTGAGTGTCCAGCCATGGGAAGCGGTCAAGTGTTGACGTTTTGTTAGTTTCGACTTCCAGCTGTTCCCAGTTGCGGCAGTACGGTTCGCAACAGTCCCTGGGCATGGCTGCTTTTTTAATTCTTTTCCGCCCCCACTCCCCCAGCTTTCACTCGTTCTTTTCCTTTAAAACTCATATACGAGTTCCTATGCTTTAGTTTCAAAATATGTATGTATTGTGTGTGGATCTCTTGTAAATTGGACTTGCACGCGTTTTTGAATGTTGTCTGTGCGTGGATGATCTGTGAGAATTGGTGGGTCCCAAAGCCCTTCTGGAATGGTAAAGCCACAGTCAGTTCTCAGACTAACTCGTGGGACGCGAACACAGAGATGCAGCACTGGAAGGCTGGTAGGATTTGCCAAAGACTCTTTTTAGATTCCCAGCTGCAGCCTTACAGATGTGTGTTCTTACAGTTTGGAGTGAAGCTAAAAAAAAAGAGAAATCACTGGCATTAGTTAGAATTTTTAAACTACTTACTAAAGAACAAGTGTTTAGCGTGGAAATGGAAGTCTTCTTACAAGAGGACAGGCATTTTTAATATATCCAGTCTCTTTGGGATATGCCACTTGATATGAATAAGGTCTTTTGTTTCCTTTTTTGATTTGGGGTACTCCACTGTCTTCACAGATGTTCCTTCATTGAAAATGTCAGTAATAAATCTATTTTTCATAAAATTACAGTTCAATCCCAAAATTTTAACTGAACCTATTTTTAACTTGTGTGTTAGACTTTTATTTATATTTCTGTTGTTTGCTGTAGATCTGAAATCACAGGTCTGCTTTTTACTGCAGATCTGAAATCGAGAGCTAGTTTTCAGAAAGAACTTCACTGGAAGATTGATGCCTGCTTGCTGGCTAGTGCATGCACAAAAAATGGGAAGGAGGTTGAATTTAGTCCTTACGTACTGAGAGAGTTTGTTTGATGTGGTGATCCCACCACTGTTACAGGGGAAAATGGTAGATCTGGGAGGTAAGAGCAAGTAGTGAAAAGCAGATACAGGACACAGAACCCTTCCTTTGACAAAAGGTGGCAGCGATCTGCACAAGTGTGTGTGCAAACAGGCTCAAAATAATCTCAAAGATCTGATCCAAAATACAAACCCACCATTTTGTTGCTTTATCTGCTTCCCTGTGAAGTGAGAAAACCTCAGAGCTGCCGAGTGTCAAATAAACAGAGATACGATTGAATCTGCTGTTGTGGAAGTAATTTCCCTGCATGTGGCTGATACCACAAAAGGTTCACTTAGAGAGGATGTTCCTTCTTGGTTCCTCACATGTGAATCCAAGGGAACTGTGTTGTAAAAAGCATAGAGATTGAAGACAAACTTATTCATAACGAATTATTTCCATTTACATGTAGTCATGGCTCAAAGGCAGCCAAAAAGTTGAGATTTGTTCTGAAGTTCTCTTTTTACAGATTGACAGAAGTGTCTTCTTGCATACTCAAAAATGATGGCATGTGCAATGAAATGAAGATTACTTAAAAGGAACTTTAGAACTTGCCAGGTTTCCATTCAGCACTTAATTGAGTCTGACTATTGCTTGTGATATTTGAGATGACTAAATCTCCTGGGATGCTTAGAATAACACTATCCAAAATTACAGCTAGTGGAACAAATCAAGATTTGAAAACTATCACAAATTAAGCCAAACAAGCTGGTTTGTACTTTGAAACCATTTATAACAATTAGGATTAAGTGCTTTATGTAGTAAGTTATACCCTATCTGTCATATTCTCTATGGTACTGGCTGGCTGTACCATATTAGTTGTCTTGAGAACAATACCTGGTGTGAGCTGATCTGAGCAAGCTGTTGCTGGAATGGTTTACCAGTCTGGTCTACAATGACAGTATATAGTATATATAGTCAAAGTATTCCAAATAATTGTTAGAAAGATCTCTACTTAAGGCATTGTAGTTCAATTTCATGTTAAAGTGGCAGAAACTTTGGACATTATCTGATGAGTGACCCTAGTTCTGTTTTCTTCATGCTACAGAACCTGCATCGATCAATACAGGATGTTTTTTCAAAGCACAGCTAAGTATTTTCTAACTTCATAAAACTACTTTGGAAGGAATTGGAACCATTGAGATATACAATATTTGTAGGATAAAGCATGGTAGACTTTTTCCTCTTTGCTTGATATTAGTTTTTTGATCTCCTTTTTTCTTTCTTCTCTTTTTCCTCTATCCCTTTTTTGTTGTTTGTTTCCTCTCCATTTCTCTCCTTTCTCCCTACTTCTTTTTTCCTTTTCCACCTCTTTTTCCTTTCCTGACCCCTTTTCTCTTTCCCCTCTTTTTTCATCTTCCCCCTCCCCCCCCCTTTAATTTTCCTCCCTACTTTTTCTCCTTTTGGTTTTTTTTTTCCTTTTTTGCAAGGCAGTCGGAACGTATAAAACTGAAATGTATCATGCTAAAAGACAGTGAGGATTTACAACATACTCCTTAATGAATAATCCCCTTCATTTCTTTGAGATAAGTGAAGGGCTCTTTTTAGTGTCCCATCATTCTTACCTGTACTCAACTTCAGTTCCTTCCAACTGGCCAAGGTAAAGAGGACAGGATATTAATTATATACTGCTCAGGGATGTTAAATCAACTAAAAGCATTTTGAAATAGTGATTCAACATTTTCCTGCAGAATGGCATAAAAGTTTTACTTGAAAAAATATTTTGATTCAGTATGTCTTCATTTCTGTACATTATCATTTTTGTCAAAAATATTTCAGTGAGACTTTGTAAATTTGCTATTTAATTTGCTTTGTATGTTAAAATTATGATAAAATTCTGGAACCATAAAGTGAAATCAAGTAAGATTTTGAGGTATCACTTGGGACTGTGTAAGCAAAGAACAAGGACTGATTAAAGCAGTGTAGTATGAATGGAAGCAAAATTCATGGTTAATGCTGTCTTGAAACTTAATATTTTTTGGATACGTATCTAAAATTTTTGTGTTTATTATTGTTGAGAGACAAGTTGCATAGAGTCTCTTCTCCTCTCTGTGTGAGATGTGAATGAAATTTAACAATAGCCACTAAAAGGATACATGTAGATTGTATGTGAAGAGATGCCAAAAGAAAGCAAGCTTTTCCGATTTATTTTTCTGGTAGCCTGTTTCTAAGGAAGACACTTAACAGTCATTAGTTGGAAGAGCTTCATTGTAGCAGCACTTCAAGCCCATGCTTTTTACAGTAAGGGATTTTCTTGCTTTCCCTTCACCCATCAACATGTATTATATTATTCTTAAAGTAAATGCTCAGGGCCACCATTTTACTCAAAGAAAAAGGTGTGTTTTGCTGAAACTGGAAAGACAATGATAACCCGGGCTTTTCCTGCTGCAGTGATGAAGTTCCTACATTTTGTGCAGCAGATGTCATTTGACAAATGCTCTGATTTAAGATACCAAGGTTCTGCAAGAGCCAGACAGGATGTGTAACCAGATGAAATCAAAAGAGTTTAAAGTGCAGCCATTCACAAGGGATCTCTGGATAGATGAAAACATGACTTGTGTTTTAGGCAAAATAATTTTCATTAACTTGTGTTTGTAATTCCATCATTTCATACTCGTGCTTTTGCAGTCCTGCATTCCTGAGGAACGGGGTATCTCGTCAATGTGGTTACTTGCAGTGACAGGGGGAGAAAAGGAAGCTGGCTATCAAGTCTTCACCATGTCTTTTGGGTTAATGTGGACTGCTTATGATGTTGCTTGATCTTTGCTGCATGTATCTTCCCTTTTGACAAAGAATGCTGAAGGTGCTATTGAGTCATATCATATTTCATGATCCCTGTGTGTGGTCAGTCTGATTCCCCACTGCCTGCCAGTTCCATACTGTTACCAATAGTCTCTCTTGGATTTTATGACTCCATTTAATCTCCTTAGTACTGTTCTAGTGTCTTAATCTGTGCAGTTGTACATCCAGTGTACTAATACAATATTTACTGTATAAATCTCTACAAAAGAAGGGTATCTCAAGAGTTTGTCTGTAAAATCATCTCTCTCTCTGTCATAGTCTTCAGTGTGTAGGGTTAATTGAGGCTTAAATAAATTAAAACAAAAAGTTTGCTTCTGGCATTCCCATTGGATGTTGCAAGTGCCCTATTTGTTTTCAGAATCTCCTGTGTTAGTGTATGCCTTGGATCTTCATACTTGAACAAAAAAGGGATTATTAGTCTTTCATACTTGGGAACAAAAAGGGATTATGAGGAAATGTTGACATTGAACTTAAGGTTTGTGAAACCTGTCCTTTTGTTTGCTTTTGGTTTGTTTTTTTTTATTATTGAGGTCTTTTTTGAGGCAGAGGACTAGATTAACCCTAGAGGACCACTATAATACTATATAGGATTTGTTTTGCTTCCCTTCCACTCATATATACTTTTTAATTTTTTTTGTTGTTATCTGTACATTTGCTTTCTGTTGCAGACCTGTAAGTAATATCCTTTGCTCCACATGATAAAAAAAGTTATGATCCACAGCATAACCTTTCTGACTTGTTCCAAAAATGTCATTCTAATTTCCTCTCATTTATAATCTCCCATGTTGTAGTATGGATGAAAAAATACTGAATTCCCTTCACCTCTGACCAGCTCTCCTGCATTTTCTTTTGTCTGGGGGAATAATCTGTTTCATCAAAGAACAATGGTGTAATTTGCCAAGATAAGTAAATTCATATTTCAGTTCTTCTGCCACTATATTTTTAATTTCTCTCTGTTTCTAATTCTTCTTTCCTTCAGAATCTGTTCAATTTCCCTTTCTCTCTGATTCAGTTTCATTAAAACACCTCTAGTGAAACAAAAATAAATTAATCTACTGGTACATAGATGTGGAAGGAGCAATAGATCCAAGGTACTTTTCTAACCTGCAGGATGATGGTCAGCCTTGTACACTCAGAAGGCAGATACTTCCCACAATAAATTTCTGAGGCCTATAAACATTGACAAGTTGTTAAATAACTTTATTAGGTGTTAGGAGAAGTAGGTGAATTGGTGAGGGGACGAGGAGTGGAGGTGAAGGTCAGTCAAACGTGGGAAATGGCTGCCCAGAAAGCCTGTGGAAACTAGAGATCAGCTGGAGCAAGCCCAGTGTGCAGGGAAATGTGTCTTAGATACTGTTGGGACCATGACCTAGTAGGGATGTCCAACCATGAAAGGGAGAAATTCTTTGGGGTCTGGGGATGGGCTGATAAGGATCCTGATCAAGCAAGGGAAACTAGAATAGGAGAAGGGCTTATATGAACTATTGACTAAAAAACCTGAAATGAAAGACTGTGAAGTTGAAGATCATGAAGTGATCATGAAGAACATGAAGTGAGGTAGAGGGGGGAAGGAGACAGGAAAGGTAAGAGTGGAATGGATCATACACCTAACCTGTGTTGAAGTAAATTTATTACTTCTTTACTTTTGATGTCTTAAACAGATATTTAAAGGATTAAATTAATAATTATTGAGACTAGTTAAATGCTTTGTTCTATGAGGTTCACTAATGTGCATTCATAATAAGCATAATTGGTATATAATTATGCTTACCTTCTTCATCCTCATCTTTTCAGGAAGCCATAGCTTTTTCTTTTACAGATACACATCTTTTTCCTCCTGATTCTCCTTTCACATCTGATTCCTCCCTGTACCTCTTCCCAGTTGAGTTAACTCTGTGTGAAACTGCACCTTTACATCTGTTCAGGTACTGAAGGTGGTTGTAGTCCAGTGTTTTATCAATAACAACAACAGTGCTTATTGCTTTGGGACTGTTCCAGAGTGGCAGTGATTATTTTGCTTTACAAGTCAGCTTCCTTTAATAGAGTTCACCCTGAACCTCATTTGTGTGCCCTAAAGCAGGAGTGAAGAAAAGGAATTTGAAAACTGATCAAGTCAGCATTGCCTGCTTACAGCAGTCCATTTAAAGAGGGGGAGAAAAAACCCCAAACTAGCATTCATTTTAAATTTCTGCTCTGTTGCAGTTTCCTATGCTATATTCTTTAGTTTTCCATGGATTATTTATATTCAGATTGGTTAAAATCAGCTAGTTTTAATTCCTTTGCAAGCATGTTGTACCCTGACCTCAAATTAAGGAGCTGAACTTTATAGTACTAAGAATCCCAATCTCATTATGGAAGAGATTAAGGATTTATAGTGGATTTTAATGCATCCTTTTTATTCTGATTTAAAATACTTTTTGCTTTCTGCTTGCTTACTGATGTTGGTATCAGAACATTGTAAATCTATTTTGATCACAATTTTGAGTACATTAATTTAGAGTAGCCCTTTCAGAAGAACTTTGTGGTACCTAATTTGAGAGAACCTAGCTATTCTTGTAAAAGCTATTGCAATCTAACTTAGCTTTTATTACACGTGACAGTTATAGGCATGTTACCTGGAAAGTGATTTCTAGTTTTGTTTCTTTTTGACAGAAGAGATGTGGTATGTCTCACCTGGCTTTCTCCCTAGGAGAGTAACATAGGGTCACAGGATGATTGACGTGAGAAGGAGCCTTTGAAGATGTAGTATAACTTCACTCCCCAGTTAAATAAACTCAGCTATTTCAGATTGCAAACAGGTGTGTTCAGTCAGGTTTTGAGTACCTCCATAGATGGAGACTCTGTACCTTCTCTGGGCAGCCTTATCACATGTTTGACCACTCTTGTAATAAGCAAGTGTATTCTTTTTTGCAGGTAGAATTTATTCTGATTCAAGTCCCTGTTAACTCTTTTGTAGTCAGTGGAAACTGCTGAGAAAAGTCTGGAACACTTTTACCCTGTGCTGATCAGTCTTTTATTTATGTGTGTTGATGAGGTTTCACCTCATCCCCAACAGGCCTTTTCTTCAGGCTATAAACAGACCCACCTCTCCTCATATGGCAGATGCTGCCATATGTCCCTCAGTCACCTTGGCATCCTGTATCTGGTTTTGCACTGTTAAGACCATGTCTTACTGAGTTTATACAGCACTCCAGGTGTAGCCTTATCAATACTGACTGGAAGCTGAGGAATCATCTTTCCCAACCTGCTGGTGATGCTGTTCCTCATTTGCCATGAGTCCACAGTGCTGGATCCTGTTCACCTTGTTCACTAGAGCAGTTACTGAAAATCTACTTTGTCTGGCTGGCCCCCAATCCATCCACTGCGTGGGGTTCCAGATGCAGAACTCTATACTTCCCTTGGTTGAACTCTGTGAGGATCATGTTGATGCCTTTTTCCAGCCTGTTGAGGTTCCTCTGGATGGCAGCATCACCTTCTGGTGTTCTTCCTACTTTGGTGCCATCTGCAAACTTCCTGAGCATGGACTTTGCCCCACCATCCAGATCATTAGTGAAGGTGTTGAACAGGGCTGGATCCAATATTGACACCTGGGATACACCTCTAGTGTCTGGCCTCCAGTTGGACGTTGTGCCACTGGTCGGTACAGCCCTTTGAGTCTGGCAGGTTAGCTAGTCCACCTACCTGTTTTTGTGGACCATTTTATCTGTGGGAGTGTTATGAAAGACTGTAAAATGCACATGTTGGGTGATAAAGTCTGTTTAGTTAAAATAACACTTCTCAAAAGTGGTGTGTTAAATGGCTCTTCTGGAGATTCACTGAGAAGGAGAAAGCTTATTGTGGGTTCTGAGTCCATCTGCTGCTATGTGGTAAGGGTACAGCTCTGGAAATGACTTGAGGAAGTTTTTGCTGACAGCTTTGCAGTAAGCATATTTGTTTAGGATGTGATCACAAAATCTGAAGTGGGCTTAATTTATTATTTGATAAAATGAAGTAAGGTATAATGATTTATGTGAAATTGCCTTATAATTCCCATAAGAAAGTGCCCTTCTAATTTACTCAGGAAGGACAATTATCTTTCATATTTTCCAGAGGTCACAAGTTTCACATCTTGGTAGTGTCAGTGAGTTATTATAGTCTTTCTTGTGTGGAATAGACTGTGTCTTAGTAACTCTGTCATGCTAAAGATGTTTCAACGTTGTAGTTTGTATGAAAGAAAGATAGTAACTCTTACTGATGGGAACAATCTGTATTTGTCTCTGTAAGATGTCAGTACTACATAGCAAGGGCAAAATAAAGCAGTCTCTGCGAGAGTCATTAAAGCATGCAGATCTTCACCCACGCGCCCATTTTCAAGGCTCCCTTTCCTGTCATGCTTGGATGTTGACCAGCGCTAAAAATTGGCCTTTTAGTTCCCACTGGACCATACATTGTGCCCAAAAATGCTCTGGGCAGGTGTGACTTTGAGCATCACTGTCACCTGCTGTTTGCCAACAGATGTCGCTGCGGGTTAGTTTTCCTGGGATAATGCCCTCACCCGCTTTCTGCTGAACAGATGGAAGGCCTATCTTTTTACTAAATACATATTGCAGAACATATTAAGGAGTATTGGCTAAGTGTTCTGAAATAAAGGATGTAGTTTCCAGCGCCTAAGCCAGTATCTTGGCAAGGGTTACTGTAAACAAGACTGTCCTTCCAGTACTGAGGTACCCACCTCTCACCAGTGTCAGACAGGAACCTGGTGCACGTTGCTATAGAGTGGTGGCTTAAGAATAGTTTAAGTGCTGTAACTTTGGACTCATGCCCTGCTATTCAGATTTATTAATGTTTGTGCCAACACTGTTGGCCAATTCCACCAAAGGGCAGGTGGGTAGAAGAATTCACAATTGTTTTTTGGTAAGGCATTAGTATGCTCTACTAAACTGGCTCCACAAGGTTGATGGGGATATATGATAAAGTCTTGTTACCTGGTTTTTACCAACCCACACCATTTCTCCTGGAAGTGACAGTTTGATTTAATGCAAGCGGGAATACCTAACCATTGGCTTAAAAAGTGAAGACCTTTCATAGTGACCTGCTGATTGGCAGAAGAAGTAGGCAATGCGGGTAGGTGGTTGTACATACATCTGCCATCTCCAGTATTTATTGCAAACCCTTGCCTTTTGGAAATGTCCCAATGTAATGTCTGTCACAGGTGTGTCCCAGGGCCACCCAGTTCTCTGTCTTTCCACAGGGCTATTGCAGCAGTTTTCTTGCTTCTGTTATTTTGCAGGTGTCCTTTAAAAGACTTTTAATGGTTTCTCTGGGGCAAAGATTGCCTTTTATTTTTTTCCCCATTTGTAGGTAGCAACTATCCCTGAATGACTTAACTTCTTAGGAGCCCAGTTGGCTAACTTGTCCCCCAACACTGGGAGTTATTGCGGAAATATATTCCTTAGTTAACTGATCAGTCAGCTTGTTATACTGGCTCACCATGTGAGACCCTTATACTGCCCAAGAGTAAGTAAGAAGACTTCTGAAGCTTCTGATGGTTCTTCCAGCACCATAGCTGCAGCCATTAATTGAACATCCTGCCTTCTCCCCTTGTCCTTTGATAGGTTCGGAAGGTTTGCCCAGCCATTTCAAAGGATGTTGCTTTCTGTTGCAGTTTTTCTTCCACATATCTTGATGTCCTGTCAATGAGCCATCCATTCTTCACTTGAGTTAATTGCTCATATGTGTGACCTGCTGTGCCCAAGGTAGAGGAACACTCTCAATACCCAGGATAATTTGTGCTGTTTTCTCCTGTAAGACAGGAGAAAACTGTTTGGGCTGGGAGATATAGGTGTAGAAATGCATCATTTCTACTTGTTGTGCCTTCCTAGTTTGTTGACTGGAGTCATTTGATGCTACCTGCTGTCAAACTGGGAGCTGTACTGTCAGTAACCTTGACTTCCTGGATGATTCTTCTGTTTCACTAAACGCTGAAACAAGCAAAAGCTGGTGGGGGCAATCTCTGAGACTAAAATCTCAACAGTATGTGCCACAAATCCTTATGCTGCCAGAGACTCCAATAAGCTACTTCTTCATCCAACACCAGGCCTTCAAGTTCAAAATACTTATTGTCTAGTTTTCAGCCTGAAAGTACTGCATGGAGAACTGCTTTCTTTGCTTGTTCAAAGGCAGCTCTATTCTTCTGGCAAAACCAGCTTTTTTCCCCCCCCTTTTTATATTATATAGTGATCTTCATTTCTGGGCCAAATATAGTATAAATTGTCTTTGAAACCCTCAAAGAACAATAATTTGCTGCATTTCTACTTTGCATTTCTGCAAATATGAAGTAAGATTTGTTTAGCTGATTTGGGAATCATTTTGTAAAGTCCCTGCCAAATTATCCATCCAAATTTTACTTCTGTGGCAGTTGTGTGAATTTTCTTGGTGTTAATTTCCCAAACATGATTTTGCATTGCCTCGGTCATTTTCACTTCCTGTTCAATGAGACCAGTGGTGCAGATAACATCATCCACATAGGTGGGTGATTTACAGTGTGGGGAAGTGTCAAAGCCTTCCACACTCTGGGCTGCCAACCCATGGCAGACTCAGGGTCTGTGAGGATACCTCTGGGGCAGTACTGTGAGAGTGTATTGCTGAAGCCAGCATAAGCTTGTGGAATGCTGCTGTGATTCATTAGCAGCTGGATTGCCAGAGAAAGCCCTCACTGACTCCCATCCAGGATGACGCAGCTTCGGATGCAGCTTGCTGGATCAGTCAGTCATAACAATGAGGCATTGCATCTCTGTGTGGGGCAGCCTTGTTCAGCAGTCAGTAACCAGCTGTCATCTTCTGGGAGGTGTTGGGCATTTTCACTGTCCAGATGGGCCTGCTGAGGTGGGGAACTGCCTTTCTGAATGACTCCAGCCTCTGATGTGTGTAATGATCTGGATGATGATCTCTGTGTTGTCTTTGGGCAGCCTGTACCATTTGAATGCAACCCATTTTGAGGGAGGCTCCGAATTAGGAGGAGCTGTAATGTGAACCCCAGAGCTATATTTGCCCCTTTTTTTCTTGAAACCTTTTTGTTCCGTGAAGTCATGCCCAGCAATGTATTTGTGTATTTTAGCTACCTGCTCTTCTGCCAGAAAAGACAAGTAGGAACCCTGCTATAATATCAAGGAGGTTTAACAAGCAGGGTGTTCTACCTTCCCCGTCTCCCTATCTCTCCAAGGGATTAATTTTAGTAAGTTTATTTTTCAGGTATAGGGACGGAATCCTGTGCATTGCAGTAACCTCAGGACTATAACCATTAGAACCACTGCCTGGTGACAGTTTTAAATACTCCAGTGTCTTGTCAACACAATATGAAGTTTGTTAACTGCCTGTGGAATCTCAGCCACCCATCGCACCTTGGTGAGGAAGACTCAAATCTAGCCAATTATACAGTTTGTGTGTGACCTACCAAGCTGTGGTAATGAATTGGTTGTGGTATACCCAGGAGTAGCCTTTCTCCACTATTCAGGAAAGTATATCAGTCTGATTTCTTTTCTGTCCTGATTTCTTTTTGTGATTTATTTTTCCTTTCCCTTGTTTATATTTTTCTCATAAATAATGAGTGATTTTCTGTCAATTTTGTATTTTGGGATTCCAGACCGGAGTAGAGCTGAAAACATTTCTTTTTTGTAACTGTTTTCTGCTGCAGAGGATATATGTATGGACTGTACACAATATACCTTCCTCTGACAAGCAGAAGGGATATCTCTTTCATGATACCCACTAGCATGCAGCACAGCTTGGAGTGGAGCACACTGACAGATTCTCTTGCAGCAGTGACTGTACTGAAAAGTTTAATACTGGCTTTTTTCCTCCCATGGGATATCAAGTGCATGTTTCTTCTTTTTAACAGCTTTTATCTGCTGTGATCTGTTTCATCTTCAGAAGAAATTGAATTGAACAAAGTAAAAAGCTACAAAATCTTTCTTTTTGCTTGTGGCAAAGAAAAAAAATAATTCATACCTGCCTTTAGACATGCATTACTGTTTTTATGTGGTCTTCAAAAGACATCTCTGATTTGGAGGTTGATCTTCTAACAATACTCTGTGTCATGTGATATTTGGCCTTTTATTCCTAAGGATGTGTGATGATGATACAGATAGATAATTCAATACTACAATATCTGTATTACTAGATTGATTTATGTACTTTTGTTGCTGTCATGATACATAGTAGTGGGAATTATGGGTGTGTGCAGTCAACTGATGATAATTCAGTCCTTCACTTTCTTTAGCTAGCTTTTGAATCTAATCAGACTGCAAAAAAAAAATTGTATGCTTACTTGGCTTTGTTTTTTTTCTCCTTCTTGTTTTTTTTTTTATATGTATCAAAGCTAGCAATATGCTAGAGGATTGGGAATGTTATTTTGGCTGCTTACAAAAGTCATATCACCTTGTTGGATGTACTTCTACTATTGTGACAACATTGAGTCTTGCTTGTGCGTTGTAGTAATTACCTGTTTTGATACTGCTCTGTTTCTTTAGCATCCTTTTGGAAAAGTATTTCATAGTCAGCTAATGTAGCCAGAAGTTGTCTGTTCAATTAATTACATGTGACTATTTCTTGCAGTAGCTGCTGGATCAGAAATTAATTGTAAGCATGAAGCAATCTGTTTTGGAAAACTTGCTTTGAACAGGCATAGGTTTTCTCAAATGTCTTTCCCAGTCTCAGACCACTGCTTGATCATGGGAAAGGATCTTTGATCTGTGGAAACGTTTGCTTCTTTGTTCTTCTGAAGGCTATACTCTGGCTTATACTGAGGTTTGTCCTTATCCTGTTCTTTCTGCTTGTGAGTAAATAATTGGCTTCTAGAACTGATTCTTTTGCTTTTTACATAATAAAGTTGAAGAAAACTTGCTGGTATTCTCAGTAGATTCATTGTGTGAATGTTTTATCCTGTTTTGCAACTTTGAGCTTCAGGAAGATGACTAAAAAGTTAAGTTCTCTTTTTTTGATTACTTTTCCTTAAGAGTCTCTATAAATAAATATTTCTGTGTAACTGATGTTTGGCTTTACTGGTTATAACCTCGTACCTTAAAAGATGTTTTCTTTGTGCTGCTCTAGATATAAAACTTGTGAGCTGTACAACACTTTGAGATGAGCCCATTACTGTGCAGTTAGAGTGCACTGTATTTGAGATGTCTGGTGACAAGTTCTGGGAAGGTGTGTCATCAAGATTGTGTGAACTTCCTTTACATCAATTTGGGATTAAAATGAAGCATGTCCCTTGAGAACCGTGTCACTAAGTCTCTAAGTTCTTTTTAAAATATATTCTAGTACAAGTGTTAAACCTTTATATTCTACACAAATACTTAGTTCTTTGTTTACTCTATTTCAGAGTAGTTGCTATCACTAGCTAGTTTTGTTGGTGTTAAATGTTGTCCTGTCCCCCTCACACTCCATGGTTTAACTAATTTTTCAAAAGCTCTTGCTCTACTTCCAGAACTGTGACTAGGTAGGAAACGGACCTAACAGGCTTGGAGTATCTCTCTCTTTAGGGAAGTCCATTATCATTGCAAATACTTCCTTTACTGCTCTCTCTGATACTTGAATTGCATAAAATGAAACTTGTTAAAAATAATTTACCAGTGTAAGAACAGCAATGCTGGTGTTAGAGCTCTTAGATAAAGGGAAATAAAGCTTGAGCATAGTGTAGCAACATTAATAAAGCGCTCTCAAGTCAACCCCGTTGCTTAGACATCTTAGAAATGTGCAGTGTGGCTTTTATAGCTGCCACATCACACTTCCAGAGAGAGCTGGTTTTGCATAAGAAAAGTACCTCTAGGTGAGGTTAACAGTGTTCTGTAGTTTCCTGTCAGAGGCTAACCATGTGAATGAAGAGCAGCTGGCCTTGGCCAGGCATATTTCCTTGATTTTAGTGTTTTTGGGAGACTCAATGCCTAGAGCTTCATAGCCTAACAACTCTGCTTTTTCAGGGTCTCATATGACAGTAAGGAGTAAAAGAATTGAGATGGTGTCATGAAGGTTTGAAAAGGAATTCGCATTGGAAAATAAGCTTTAACGGTGCCAGCAACAACAACAAAAAAATGACCAAAAGAAGAAGCTTCAGAAACTGCAGTCTAAGTATCTTCCTTATGAATACAGAAACAATGTCAAAGCGCTGAAGGCCTTTATATAAAATATTATATATATGAGGCTTTCCTAATACCAGGCTGAAATGTTTTCTGAAAATAACATGCAAACAGAAAGGATTACTGATTTAATTAATCTGAAACTCAGCTATATTTATTTGCATACGTGCAGTTTCCTGTCTTCAGGCAATTTGCAGGTTTTTGCTGCTATAAATAGTGTTCTCATTGCTTAGTTACTCTATTTGACCTCTTTTATTGAGACTGTTCTGACTATCCATTTACCAAATAGCCTATAAATGATAATCTTGTTATACCTAAGCGCTTTTTGAAGAATTTGTATTCACTATGAAATACAATATGGAATATTCTCAGGGTTCATGTTTCTTGGTATGTTGGTAGATTCAGGTATAAGATAGCGTCCGTAGTTGCCAAGTTTTGTTAATAGTCTTGGTGGACAAATCTCTGTACTAGAAAAAGGGATAGCCGTGGATTAAAGCCACCTTCATTGTTGTTATTTATTGTCCCTATGGCTCTGGTTCCCCGTCCTCCCTGTTGGCTCTTACTCAGGCTGACTTTTGCTGTATTTCTCTGTTTAGCCACTATCCATTTTTTTATTTCTTACACGAATTGACTTTCAATGTAGACCGTATTTGCCTCAAAGTTGTTCCTTTTAATTTCCCTCTCCCTTGCTCCAGTCAGGCAGTCTCCAACTTGAACTTTGGGCATTTCTGCTCTTGTTACAATAGCAACGAAACTGGGGGTGGGGAGGAATTAAGGGAAAGATAATTTCCCTGCTTTTAGTTCAGATAACTGGATATGTGACCTGATCTCATCTTGTGAAACTTTTTGCCTGTGAGGGAAAGGAGTGCTATTTTGACAATACTGCCCACAAGGAATGTTAAACCTGTTACATTTGGTGTTTGTAGTCTTCTTGAATCCTTTTTTTTTTTTTTTCTCTATCTGTCACATTTAGGGTTCTAATACTGGAGAATAATATTATGAGTTTCCCATGAGAGCTTTTGTTTTGCTTCTTTTTTTCCCCTCCCCACTTTCATTTTCAGATATTTAAAAAGTAACTCTCAGCTTCCATAGTTATGTCTTCAATATATCAATTAAAAATAGTTGTTTACTGCTACTGACTTTTCTAGGCTGGTCTGATTTTCTGTAGATTTTTCTCTTCTTTATTTCTGTTTCAGTTTTTTTAATAGCTCATTAGCTTTCTTCCTTCTTTTAAATTTGATTTACTTCTATCATGTGGTATTTCTTTTAATACTGAGTGCTTTTCTCCTTGAGAACTGAGTTGGAGAAATCAGTGTCAAGTTGCTGCTTCATTGAAATTCAGAAGACCACTGTTGAAAACTTCACTTGAACTTTTTGAATTTGTGTTATTAGATGCTTTCAGGAGCAAATATTTCCAAAGTATGGAATGTATTTTCTAGTAGTGTGTGATACTTATTCTGTTGGTCAGTGCCAAGGACCTGTAAGTTCACGACAGAGCTCAGTCTTCCTGTAGTTATTGTGATTTTCATTAAGCACTAAATCTTTTCTTTGGGTGATGTTCAAATCGTGGAGATCTCCGTCTCTATCTTATTTCATCTTTTCATCCCTGTCAAAACAACTTGACCTACATATAACCCACAGTAATTTATTTAGGAAAAGCTTTTGAGTCATATTGTGTCTGTGTATATATTATTTGGATATATAATCTCTTTTCAATTCTAATAGCATATATTTATTTGATAGCAATGAACTGACATTTAGACCAGGTAATTTTTGTGGTAAGATCTTTGTCAAGCAACATAGTATCTGGTTACTAGTTTTATTTAAAGTTGTGGGCGTTGGGGTCTCTTTAGTGTATGTTTTTTAAATAATGAATAGTAGTTGTCAAGGGCAGAAAGTCTCACTGTCTGACCATGTTCTGGAGTGCAAGTTGGAATTTCACTTGCAGCTGGATTGGCTTAGTCACATCTAAAACTGACTTGTCTTGTTTCATAGCTGCATTAGTTCATTGAAATCAGTCTGAGCAGTTGTGTCAGTCACTTACTGTGAGTATGGCCTTTTTATCTGAAAATCTTGCTAGAACATGATGTGAATTGGCCTTGGTTGACCTTGCCAGACCCTCACCCAGCTGTTCTCTCACTCTTCCTCCTCAACAGCTTGAGGGTAGAGTAGAAAATAGAAAAGGAGCAGCTCACAGGTTAAGGTAAAGACTGGAATATCACTTGCCAATTACCATCATGGGCAAAGAAACTTGACTTGAGGAAGATTCATTTCATTTATTGCCAATTGAAAATACAGCAGGTTGGGCTCCCAGTGGGCTGTGCAGCTTCCTTCATGTCATCTCCAGCTGCTTTGCCATGGGGTCCTACACTTGTCACAAGCTGATTGTCTGCTTCAATGTGAGGCTTTTCAGGAGCTGTTTGGGAATCTCTGCTTCAGTGATTTCTGCTTCTTCCTTTCCTTCACTCTCCCCTTGGCATCTGCAGGGCTGTCCTTTACTCCTTGTTCTTAGACTCTGCTGTGCAACATTTTTTGCCTTCTTAAATGCTCTTTTCCAGTGGTGCCACCGTCTTGGCTGAGGGGCTCAGTCATGCCCTGATGTAGGTTGTATGAACCCAGATATGTTCTGCACAGGGCAGCCCCTGGCTCTCCTCACAGTGGCCGCCCCACTGCTGGTACCTGGGTATGTGAACTCGTTAAAACTATCAATGAAAAATCAAATCTTGATGTTTAGGATAATAAGGACAACTTTGGGGGCACTTGTTTGTATATAGTCCTACAGGATGAGTTATATTTGAACTAGTTAAATGGTTTGATGTTTTCTGATGGTGTTTGCACATACATTTCTTCTAGTTGAAAATAACCTAGTGATGGGTGAAATAACTGTCAGAGTTTTTTACAGAATCACAGAACAGTCAAGGTTGGTAAGAGCCTCTGAAACTCACTTTGTACAGCCACCCTTCTCAAGCAGGACCACCCAAAGCAGGTTACTCAGGACTATGTCCAAATGGATTTTAAAAATCTCCAAGATTGGAGTCTCCACAACCTCACTAGGCACATGATCCCCCTCAGAGGTGATTCCCTCAGTTCTTGAGCAGTCTGACAGTTGCCATGATTGATCAGATTATCAGGACTGGCCTTGCAGTGACATCAGCCAGCTTCAGCACTCATGGGTGCATCCTGCCCATGGACTTAAGCGCATCCAATTGGTTTAAGTGTTCCCTGACATGATCATGGGTGTATCTTCCTTGCTGTAGACTTCCCCTCGTGTCCTTGGCTGGCATGTGGTAATGTAGTGACATTCAGTATGTCATTTCCTCTAATTTTCTAGCATATAAGGAGACCAAGAGGTTGGTTCAAGTAAGGTTCATTATTTGCCTCTATGTGGACATAAAGTATTTTGTCCATTTTGTCCACTGGGATCAATTCAGTTCAATTTATTTATTTCAACAGTGGTTGTTGCTGCTATTAGCAATTTCAGATCCTGCTCTGGGTTAGCTTTTGTCTAGTATGTGAGAGCATGCAGCTGCAGCCAGCTGTTTTTCTTGAAGCATTCTTTTCTGTGTCAGTCTAGTGTTGATATACAAGCAAAGGATATGCTTTTAATAAAATCGTGATATTTAAGCCAAGGATTATAACTGTGTGTGGGTTGTGTTGTACTATTTAAAGCATAGCTAATATAGTAGAGAGATCTTTTAATAGATTTACATGCAGATAAGGACAAAGGTGATTTGTTTGAAGGTCAAAGTCCTGCTTCTCTTAGCATGCTGTCTTTCCAAAATTCTATTAAAAAAAATCTTTTCCTGTGTCTGTTTAGTTTTAGTTTTCTGTACACTGCCAAAGCAAGTTCCATTTAAGTTGCAAGTTCTCATCAAAAGCAATTTTCTAAATGTTTTGTACTCTGACAAGGAGTTGTCAATTTCCATTCTTTATACCTACATAGGTTTATTATGCATAGGACAAAGAAATAAATCAGTAATAAAAACATGATACAATGCCAATGGATTCTATTTTATTTCTTATATCTGGGCTTTTTTATGTGTGAAACCTTATTTGAGAAAGTATTACAACTCTAAGCTCTTGATTGCTTTGCAGAGATCATAACTTTCATAATGATAACTTTCATTTCACTATCCATGGCACAAACGCTTTGTTTTAGTTGACCAAATCAGTTATGTCTGTTGTCTTGTAATAAATTTGGCCATTTTGAGTCATCTTCAAATAAAAATAAACCTTCCACCTCAATCTGTATTTGCCCACCTGTAGGGCCAGAATTGAAAAACAACCAGTGGTGTAAGTTGCTCATTTCACTGTGAAGTCTGTCCCAGCTGAGGTAATGTAGTGAGCACGTCTTGCCTTGCTCAGCTCACCTACCAGATGTTCTGCAAGGCATTCTCTTATTCTAATTAAATATTAACAGTTGCTTGATCAGAACTGACCTTTTGTATTTCTACATAAATGCTGGATAGGAACTACTGGAAGACCTAGAAATAACACACTCCATCTCTGAAATAGCCAGGGTGTAGGTATGCTAGTTGTAAAGCACTGTGAAACCATAAATCACTTCAAAATGAAAACTAAGTCAGATATTCTAATCCTTTTTACATGCTTCTCTGTCAGATATTCTGTGGTTTCAGGAGAGAAGTTGTAGCTGTCGGTCACATTTTGTCATTTTAGGAGTTGCTTGTCTGGAAAACATATTGATAAAAGGCCATTGTCCCAAACTTTGTTCTGTTCCAGTAGAGTTTGAGGCTGGGAACATCAATGGCAAGTGATTTACTCTTGTTCCATAAGCAGGCTGAGGTATTTTCATAACTTATTTTCCTCTAACAAAAGCCAGAGACATCTGAGAAGTGGTGACTGTGGAAAGGCCCTTCTTGAGATGAATTTCTGACTCAATTTATTTGGTATACACATGTTGCTGAGACCTCTTGAAGATATTACTGTATATAAGCAGTATACTCCTTGAAATTGAAGTGATGAAGCTCCTGCAGGACAGAGGAGTAGAATCAGAAATTTTGAAGTGTGAATATTTAATTCTCTGAAGCATTTACTGACCTTTGGTGCACTGTGATTTAGCCAGCTCTCATGCCAGCCAAAAAGTAAATAAAAGATGGCAGTCAATGACTGAGGAATAGCCCTATTTTAGGTTGAAGGAGGAAATTTTCCTGTCAGAATTTTATTAAAAGCTCTGTTACCATTCCATCGGCAGAGCTGCAGAAGGCATTTGGGCACTGCGTATACATATGTAAAGTTCGGGGGGGGGGGGGGTGGGTGGAAAGGTTAATGTGTATTTCTTTTTCAGTAACTCTGTGGGGAGCAGTCAGACAGAGCAAGACTAAAATTTTTAGATGATGGAAAGTTGAGATTTACTTTGGAATTCTTGCTTGAAATTCAGGAATATAAAATTAAATAAGATTTGAGCAGTAGATACAGTGGTCTTGGCACGTGCCTCATTTTTTGCTCTCAGTCATGTGTACTGTTTCACCCTTACAAATATAAGGGGGCATCTTATATTTGCACTTATAAGTGCATCTTGCACTGAGGTTCCTTTTAAAGAAATTTATCAGTGTTATGAGAAGATTTTGCAAACAACTTGTGAGTTTCAAGATTGATGTTAGAAGGGTTAATTGCAAGCAGTTTTTGAAGTCCAGTGTTCTATGTAAAACCTTAATCTTCAGAGCTGTGCTTGAACTGTAGGAAAGACCAACTGAGCATCTTTCTTACATTTTTCACAATGTGAACATACCAACAAAAGCGCCTAGGTACAATTTGCAAATACATTGCACTGTAGCTATTTTAGAAGTATTAGTAAAGTCATATCTCTTTCTGATGTTCATTTTTGTAGTTAATCCCTCATGTTTTACATAAAGCAAATTTACTCAGGCAGGAGATGTCCTGTCAAGAACACTAATTAAGGAGAATCATAGGCTTAGAAAATGAGGATATTTTTCAGGCTTTTAAGGGGAAAGGGGTTTTGTAGCTGAGACAAAGAGAATTTCCTGGTGAGAACACATCTGTGCTGCTGCTTTTCCCCTCACCCACTGCCTTTCACTGAAGACATTGATGATGGTGGTCATTTCAGAAGTTCACAAACAGTCATCCCCTTCCCCAGCATTTCAACATCAGAAAACATGTTTCTTGTGAAGATATGTGCATGAATAAACAGTGTCTGAAAAAAGGGAGCTGTGATAATGTTCTGCTATTACCGCTTCTTCTGTGAAAGCCTTCTAGGACTTCCCAGTCCATATGTTTGAAGGGGGACTGGAGCCAAATAAGAGCCAGATTTGCATAGATTGGTAGTAGAACCACATGCAGAAATTAAAACAATTTGCTGTGTAGAATTCCTGTGTATGTGTATTATATTTTTAATATGCAGCTGTTTATTATTCAGGTGTGTTTATGTATACTTATGAAAATTGTATTTATAATAAAGCTGCATATTATTTACATGTTTGTTCTGTGGTATGACTAAGATGAGGAACCAATGCTATGGAGTGAGGAGTTGCTGCAGGAGTGTACTTTCCCTCCTTTTTGCCACTAATGTTGGTTGTGATAAAAACTGTAGCTCTGTTTTGGCCACATAGCTCTGTAAAAAAATCAGAGACATCTCTCTCCTTCAGTTTGGACATGCACGTACGTGAAGTAAAACACAATGATATCCTAATTCAAAACATTTTCTAATTCAATTTGGTATTTGTTATCCCTTACATTTCATCATACTAATAATAAATTTTTGTGTGTAAACAAATAATCCTCTAATTATTTTATTATTACTATTTTCAGCAATATTGTAGCCCTGTGGTAAATGTTCATTTCTGTAAAAGCTGGTATTTTGTTCACCTTGTCCAATACCTATCTGACTTAAAGGACATATATCCAGATTTCAATATGGATGGAAGATTTTACAGAAATTCCTGGGATCGTTTAGTGGTTTGGATTAGAAGGGACTTTAAATATCATCTCATTACTCCTGTGCCATGGGCAGGGACATCTTCCACCAGCACAGGTTGCTCAGAGTTCCATCCAGGCTGGCTACGAACACTTCCAAGGATGGAGCATCCGCAGCTTTCTGGATAACCTGTTCTAGTACCTCACAATCCTCACTATGAAGAATTTCTTCCTTATGTCCTATCTAAACCTACTCTCAGTTTGAAGCCATTTCTCCTTGCACTATCACTACATATCCTTCTATAATGTAGGATATGCTTAATTGCAAAAACCCTCTGGGTTCTGGAAGGAGCTATAAAGTCTCCCTGGTGCTTTCTCATCTCCAGGATGAACAGCCCCAAGTCTCTCAGCTGGCCTTCAGAGGAGAGGTGCTCTAACCCTTTGATCCTCTTCTCGGGCAGAGGAAGAGATTTGTGGAAGAGATAATAGGAAGTAAATGGAAATGTCCCTTAATGAGAAGGGGACTTCAGAAGATGCTGTTGTGATTGTTTAACCTACTCTTTCATTCTTTTTATGGCTGTAGAAGTGAGATTCTTGGAAGAACATTTGGAGGATTAGTATGGTAGTCCTAGAAGGTTAGCTATAAGAGGATATCATTACATGTGTACACAAAAAGAATTCAAGATTGTTCTGCCTACCATTGATTGCATCATTATTTGCAATCCCATCCTACACTGATACTCTTAGCCTGTGCCTGTATTTAGTCATATAAAACTAAGGTGTCTGCTTATTTTACTTGAACACACACATTCTACAGCTCAAAGGAAGACTCTAAAGAAGATGCAAACTTGTCATTTGGTGTTTTTAATCCTCCTCCCACCTCCACTTCTTCTTGATACTTGTATCTAGGCTAAATTGGTTGTGTTTCCTCCAGGGATTGTAAAGGGGATATTGTATATAAAACCCTGACAGTATCAACATTCCATTCTAAATTAAGTTTCTGTTCCAGGAATGAACAATGTAGGCTTTTGTTTTACTTAGTTTTTAAAGCATTGAGTTGAGTAGGGATGAAGAGGAAGTTGTAGAATTGGCCTAGAGAAATACATTCACATAAGATTTTGGTTGGAAAAAAACAGTCACTTAGGTGCTAAATCAAGACTCCGAGGTGATGGATTTATTTGATTTATTTATTATTACATCCTCTAAGGGGTGGATGTAATTTACTAGATGTACAGGTACAATCTGATCCTCTCTTTCCCTAAGCAGAAAGGAGATTGTGGGAAAGGTGTTTTGCATAGAATTTATCCACATTTAAAGCTCAACGTATTGTAGCAATTTAAGATTTTCTATGTGCCCATTTTCATCCTTCGTAACTACATTTTCAACTTAAAAGTCAAAAGATTAGTGCTTCAGTCTTCAGTTTTAGAACAAACTTTTATATTTGACTTCAGGCTGACCTACTTAGTGTTTTCTTGTGGTTTTTGGGGGGTTTTTTGCATGTTTGTTGGGGGGGGTGGGGGTTTTTTGTTGTATCTTTTGGTGACGGTAGTGTTTTGGGGGGGGTTGTGGGGTTTTTGGGAGAGTTGTTACTTTGTGTGTGTGTTGTTTTTCGATTTTATTATTTTTGGTGTTGTTGATTTGGTTTGTTGTTTATTTATTTAGCTATTCATTTGGGAGTGAATTTGAGATGGTGTAAGCACCTTTTCATCTTTCATACCTTGACTTTCAAAGAAGTTTTACTGTTCATATTGCCGTGGCTCTTTTGGCTTTTGGGCTTCCTAACAGGAGCTAAGTAGGTTGTGTCGATCTCTAAACGTGGAGTTGGAGGGAACAGATTGGGCACAATCTTCTGCTTTTGTGGAGCTACTGGTTTTAGCGGCTGTTTGCCTTCGTATTTACATATCCGCACAGGTCGGTGCTCTTAGTGTCCATTAGGGGCACAATACTGGTCTCTACAGAGAATCAACAAAAAAACCCCTTGTGGCTTTTTTTCATTGCTGCAGTGAAAGGGAACTTAATTAAGTTGTAGATATGACTTTGTGATAAAGGCAAGTGTCCAACTATTTTTTACTTCTGCTCTCTAACCTTTCTTTTTCCCTAAAGTGTGCTTAGCACTATATGCTTAAAGCAACAGATACTGGGATGGAAAGCAATACACTTTATTCCTTAGATCAATGGTTTTGAAGCCAGGTGTGTGTGCAGAAAATTTGCTGTGAAAAGCAGTATGTATGAGAAGCATCTGAAGGAGTCTGCACCTTTATTTGGAGAGGGCACCACAAAGCATGCTTGTTTTAAATAAAGTGAAAAATTTGGGCTGCAAGATATGTCATATTGAAGAATGTCTAACTGTGGAAGTGATTGGCCCAGGAGTGTTCTTAATCTACCATCTCATGATCAGAATTTTCAACCTAAATATGGAAGTTGCAGCTTCTTCATGAGGGTTTGATTGATGTTAGAATTGAAACAATGATGTTGATTAAACAACCCGTTAATGGCAGCCCTTCTTGATGCTCCAGATTAGGAGGATCCTGACTAACTGTGTGTCAGGAATCCCTGTGTATGGGTAGGAAGCAGACACCACCTTTCTGCATAGGAGGTGATGTTGATTTCCTTAGAAAGAAATAGATATTTTTATCTTGGCAGGCTGCAGCGTGAACAAAACAATGAACATTTTGGTCAGCCCTTTGTGCTCAATACTGAGTGACAGTGGTTCATAGGGAGGTCAGTTTGCTGGCCATACAGTTTGGCATAGTGTGCTAAGTTATTTTCCCACAGAGTATGAACTGCTTGTCTCAGCTGTGATGTTAAAGAGCTGGGGTAATGAATTTTTGTATGAACTGTTTCTTTTTTTGGAATGACTGTGATGATGATGTTTTTAGACTTCTAAGTGTCCCAGAAATTAGTGAAAATGCTGTAGTATTGCTCATGCAAAATTTGATGTATTGGTATATTGACAACCAGCTTTGGGCATTAATTGCTTTTGGGATTGTTTTTGTTTGTTGTTTTATATCTAACAGTTGTGGGTAGATTGATCTCAGGATTAGACTGGAAAAGGAACTGTCAAAGATTACTCGATAATCTGATCTTTAAAGGAAGAATAACATTAATTTCAAGATTATAACTTGAAGCTTTGAGCCAAACCTAACAGACAAAATGATTGCTTCTGTCATTTTTGGGGGAAATAGTACACATCAAAAACACAACACAAAACAAAAAGAACACATCAAAAAGAACAGTTAAATATTGTACTGCTCAGGCAAAAGCATTGGCCGGAAAAACAATCATTAAGGGGAACTTGGGTGCCTAGAGAATTTGGAGTGTTTGCATCATTTTTCTCTAATTTATGTAATATTTGATTTCAAAGTGACCTTATCATATTTAACCTCGACCTACAGACAACAATTTTCTCCTCCACATTCTTAAGAACCTCAAGCTTTTTAGATCCAAAAAAATAAAGCTGATTTGATTTGGAGGTTTCTTTTGTCCTTTTTTCCCTCCATTCCCCCCAATTCCATTTTGAGCCTGTATAATTCTGATTGAGTTGTTAATCTTGATATTTCTTTAGTAATAATAAAATACTAAAATATAATAATACTAAAATAGTAATACTAAAATAGTAATAATGAAATAATCATGTGATCATTCTTCAGTTTTGAAAAACCAAATAAACACCAGCTGAGCTATTTGTGTGCTATTTGGCTATCTGCTGGCCATATCATGTCACTGCTTTGTCCTTCATAAATGATACATAGACTGGTAGTCATTGCAGTTGAAAGAGACGTGATACGGGATAAATACCTAATTTCACACCATATTAGCTTATATTGCACCTGAGCCTCAGTATTAGGACTTTAGGTACTGTTGTGATCAGTTTTTGACCCTGTGGTGCAGAAGTACACTGCACTTAAAACTGTGTTGTGACTGGAAGATCAAATGTCTCCGTGTGACGGCACCAACGCGTGCGAATAGAGAAAACAGAAATGCTTATAAAATTGCCACCTGACAGTGTTACTACTTGACCTGTGAGCCCTGACAGATCTTGCAGATGTCAGAAGATGTCAGTAATGGATTCAGGCTGTGATACTTGTCTCTTAAAAAGTCACGTCACAATTAATAGATTCAGGATTCAGTGAGGGTTTTTTGTTTTCTGCATGGTGGCATACTCATTGCCTCTGTGACACCCTTCATTTCCTTCTGAGCAAATAGAAACCTAGTAGCACGAGCCTCAGGAAGTTGTTAAAGCAATTAAAGGCTTCTCTCTCAGCACATTGCATGGTTACCATAGTATCCTCTGCCTCCAAGTCTTTACTGATGATGTCAGTATGCATACAGGGGCTGTTCACAGCATCTACATGAAGATGATTCAGCCTTCACTAGAGATCATAAGCACCCCTTCATGTGTTCTGTTATCTGTTATTTTAGGAATTCATGAGACTGGAAGGTGAGTGACTTTTGCTTCACATTTACTAATTTTTATGTATCCTCATACTGTGAAGTTTCATTGTTGGGTTTTTTTTTAATCCTCTATTGCATTGATCACTAAATGCATAAAGTGTGTTTTAGCTGAAGCAACTGCATAGCTTTGTGTAATTTGAACCTGACAAAGTCTAAGTAATCTTCATAAATATATTTTAAAAAAGTAAAAACTGATTTATTAAATAATTCGAAGGTTTTTACCAATTAAAATGCAGGGCTTTATTTTTAATAATAGTAAAAGAAAAAAAATTATGTAATGGGAGAATTACCTAAGAGAGAAATGTTCAAGCTTTTTTTTTTTAATTAAAACAAAAGAACAGTAATTAACCCCCATTTCACATCTCCTTTTCTCTTCTTTATGTGTGTAGTAAGACAGAGGATGAACATATTCTCATAAAACTGTTCTGCATGCAATTTTGTTTGTGTAAGTGGATGTGAATTCATACTGAAATCTACAGTTACTCCTTAGAAAGGCAAAGGTTCTGTTAGTTATCTTGAACAGCTGAAAATAAAAATTAAAAACACTGAAGGAACTGGTTGTATAGAAAACTTGGAGGACTTCTGCACATTTTGGCCTAGCAAGCTAAGTTTATTAATAAGCCTGAGATGCTAGGCCTGTTTGATTTCACAGCTGGAATTTTTTTCCTTTTCCCAGTCCACTGTCTGCTTAGTTGTAGATAAGTATGATTGCAAATGACCATGCTCAGCATGTGAAGTGTCTGAAACACCAAAAAAACACCCAGAAACAAAAACACTGCAACTCTGTAGGAGCTAAACTGCAGAACTATAACAAAGGTCCTTCTTTAAATCATCTTTTAATGCCTTGTAACTTTGTTTTGTGTTTATTTTCTTTTCTCATGAGAACTCTGCAGTGTTTTACTTATGAAACAAGCTATGCAGTTAGTGCTAAAAAGTAGAACAATTTTGAGATGGGAGTGGGGAAAGAGTAAAGAATTATAAGCGTGAATGGAAACAAATTTGTAAAAAGGGGCTTTGGTGTTGTAGGAAATTCTAAATTAAGATGGTATGTATTGTACAAGGCCACCAGTTTATCTCCCTTTCCCTGTACCCCTCTGTTGTGTATACAGTATGCAAATAAATTTTCATACCCTCTGCCTGTTTTGTCTTCTGCTTTCTGATCATAGATAGCATCCATTGTTTTAGTCAGACACTGAAGTCTTTTTTTAGGGTATAGGGTCCTCTACTGACATTTCTTAAGCAAAGTGCTTATTATACACTAATAAGACACTTAGCTATTAATGTTATTAATTTCACTAGATGTAGTGCGTTAGAAGGAAAGGAAAGACAGTCTAGTGACAATATTACAGGTTTTTTTGAGTGTGTTTACTTCCATGTAGACTGGGGACTTTTTGCTTTCCAGTACAAAGATATATGAACTAGGTTTTTTTTGTCTGCTTGGCTGCCTACTTACTAGCTTGGATATCTATAGAGAGAAGAAGAATATTTTAGATAAAATGAAGAAGCCAACTCCCCTTCCAGTTGTGGTACTTGGTTCTTAAAAAAATAAAGTCTGCTTATGTACTTAATGTAATTATGAATTGGTCACAGTGTCCTCCTTTACTTTATGGCTTTAGAAATTGCACATTTCTGTTTTAAACTGGAAGGTTGCTGAGCAAGTAAGGACAATAAGATACATAAAATGTTCATAAATGGAATATGTAATTATATTAGCTATGTTTAACTTTTAGAATTTGGTACAAAACCATACAGTCAGAGTTTTGAAACCACTTTGGTTAAACGTAAGAAGTTTTATATAATTGTGGAGAAGAAATTAAAGATCCACTTATAAAGTTATTAAGTAACACTGGTCCCGGTAGAGATTCCTGAAGGACACCACTCCTCAGTGAAGATGTTCTAACAAAGGCTGATGAGCCAACCCAAGAGCACATTAGCAGTTTTTTTGTGGATGATTTGCATGTTTAGATGGAGGTTAGGTTTCAGATCTGGTTGATTTTTAATTGTGTGTAATTATATCCTGAGCAGGTTTTTTAGTGACTTTAAAAGAGCAGAGAAAAGTCAGCTTTCTTCAGCTGGTGGCAGCCACCTGGCCTTTACTTGTATGGGAGTAAGTCTCATTTTTTTAAGTGTATTTTTCTTCTCTTCAGTAGTTCTTCCTGTTTTGTACCCTGACATAGGAGGAAGGAAATCCTGTAGCCGTTAATTTTTTTGTGTGTGTGGCACATTAGACACAATCACCCAGTATGGAACACATGTAGCAAAGGAGAAGTGATTGTCCAAGGCACAACTGTTTCTTTAATGAGTGTCTGTCTAATGACGTAGCAGTCGTTTGGAATTGGGGTCTTCTTTTTCATGTTTATTTATAGCTTGATTCTACTACCACCTGGTCTTTTGACCCTGTGTTCAGATTTCACATTCAAACACTTTTTTTCTGTTTGTTTTTCTACTACAATCCTGTTAGGTCATTTATAGGGGTGCATGTTTGGGCATACTCTTGAGATCTCCTATTATAGTGGTGTCATTAATCATTGGTATGTTTTCTCCATTCTAAGCAGAAAACAAGCAGGATTATAGGAACACCAAGGGGAAAGGATAAAGAATACTTTACAGGAAGAAACTCATTTTTTTTTCAAATAATCCTGTAATACTGAGCATACAGAAGGCCCTCACAGAATTAGAGGGAGTTTCAAAAGGATATTGAGGATGAAAAAATTAATTACCTTAAGCATGAACTGGAGAAGTTTTTAAAGGAAAAAACAACTTGAAGAGGGTAAATTGGGAACACTTCCAGTTTCTATTATGTAACAAGAGAACAAGATTAGCTAAGCTAATGCTAATAATTTTTGAGGATGCTCAGAAGAGTAGTCTTGCTCTTGCTTTCCTCAGCCTCACTCCCCTGGTGCTCTTCTCTCCCTACAGCAGTCATAGGGTGAGTTTGTTGAGGAGATTGATGCTACAGAAACCTAATCTGTAGCAAAGCTAAGAGCTTTTCCACCACATTAGTGAAATGAACCTACTCCACTTGAAGCTGTGGACTCGCAAAGTCTGTCATGGTAGAGAAAATGGGATAAACTGCCCCACAGGGCATTAGCTCAAAGCATATTCAACTGTATTAGCTTAGCCATAAAGTGGAACCATACCCTCAAATCATGGTTGGGTTTTATGGATTTTAAAATCCCTCTGTTCAAAAGTAATTGTGAGAGAGAACACCTGGTTTGCACTGAATTAAATGAATAGTTTCTGAATGTTTTCCCTGATATTTAGGGATGTTACTATTCAAATAGAAATCTTAGATAATTTTTTTACGTTGTTTGAAAAAGGGAACTGATTTCAAGACCTGACACTATGAATTTGCTGGTTTTAAATTATGGCACCCTGGCTCCCCCACTCCAGCCCTGGCCATGTGATTAGTTACACATGTGCATGTGCTTGGTGGACATAGATCTTTAACCTCGCTGTGGCTGGATGTGTGATTATGGAGCTGTGACCACTTTGCCTTTCTTAATCTGTGTAATCTGGCCAGATTTTTTCTGAAAACAAAGCTTTAAGCAGTTTTGTATAGTTGT
Organism: Serilophus lunatus; assembly: GCA_013399895.1. Lineage (NCBI taxonomy): Eukaryota > Metazoa > Chordata > Aves > Passeriformes > Eurylaimidae > Serilophus > Serilophus lunatus. The sequence goes on from VXBA01005454.1 coordinate 218,678, forward strand.
ATCTTTAAAGCATGGAAGTTGTCGTCTTATTGTTGTTTTTTTTTCATTCACCATAGAAGTTAATTATAATGGAGGAAATACATAGTCTTTCAGAATCAATGTTTAGTCAGTTATCTCTTATGACATTGTTTGTGCACATGTATGTAGAAAGGGGCAATAAAGGCTATGCAGGTTGCATTTTAGTCAATAGGAGAAAAATTGTGCCCTAATCTTGCTAAGATTTGCTTACAGAGAAGTACCTAATATTTTTGTTCTTGTCAAAGTGAAATTACTTGGAGATAAGCATCAATGTGTTTCTGTAAGATTGGATCATTTAATTGGGAGTGTTAAAAATGTAGAAAAAAATCCATAAGTAACTGTGTAACAGTTGTGAGGGGTTTTTTCATTTTGATGGTTTTTTGGCATTATTCCAAAAATCATGCTTCAGCTGTGCCCCTGAGATACAGAATTTTTCTTCTGTAGCTGTATGAAAATGAAGAACAATCTGCATATTTTTTTTTTAGTTGACTTTCTTCTAGCTGCCTTTCTTTTGTCTGGAACCACGCTCATATGTTTGTCTCAATTTGTATGACAATATTAATACAGGTGGAACTGGTAGTGAGAAAGGACTAGCATTCTCCTCAATGGATTTCTAAAGTTCAAGGATTTTTTATCATATTGACTTGTAATTAGTGCATTGATATCCAAAATCACATCATCCTGTTCTGAAAATATTGCCTTCTGGTGTTGGGAATATTGTTTTATCCTATGAATATGATCGTTTTGCGATGGCAGGTGGCTTAGATGACCTTTAGAAGGAAACAACTGTAAAGGCAAATACACACAAAAATAATAATGTCTTAGAAAAAAAGTAGGTTACATCTTTTATCTTTCACTTTTTTGTCATGTTTATGTGGGACAACAGAGTATGAGATTCTTCATTGTTAATGTAGCTTTAAAAACTTTATGCTGAATTTCAGAGAAAAATGCTTCAAAAAAGGTAATACCCAAATGTAATATTATCTTTTGTACTCGAGTGCCAACTATAAGCTTGCATTTTTATTTTATGAGTGAGAGTTTATTTAAGAAGGCATTTTCAACATACATTTTTACAGAAAATTATTTTTTTCTGCAAGCTGTTAACCTTTATTTCAATATTTCAGTCGTTTTCTTTGCAAGCCGTCCACCATGACTATTCATGGGTATCATCTTTTAACTAAAAGAGGTTTTATCTTTTAATGTTACAGAATTGTGAAGCCATTGGAGGTATAGTGGATAGTTTCCTTATAGTAATTAAAACACATATGGAGCTTGTGGGTGAAATGTATTTGAGTGCTGGTCAGTGCTAGTTGGTGCTGACCATGAACTACTTACGACCAACCAAAAAAACCTCTTCACTGAATTCTGTTAGCTGTTAGAAAGATGGAGGTATGTCTGTTATCTTCTTATGTCTGTTATTGTCATAAATACACAAGCATTTCACTTGTTGGAGGTAAACTGCAACAGGGTATGGGAAAAAATCTGTGATTTCTCACTTTAAATTGGAATAGTTATAGCTATCATTTAAATATAATTTTGAGAATTTTGAGGATTGTTTTGAAGAAGAAAACAATTTGACGTTTTCTGTTTATATTTAAAGACGAGTCTATAACTGGCCGATTTGCTTTATAAGTCTACGTTTTCCAAATGCAAGTTGTCAGATTTTAGTTTGTCACATTTTTAGTTGTCAGATTTTATGGGCATTATTATTTATGTTTTGATTCTTAGTTTGTACAACATTATGATTGACAAAACTGGAGTTAGAGCTGCTACTGAATACCAGGTTTCCCACTGTATTTGATAATGAATTTTCAGGACTACTTTGTGTCCTGTCTTTAAAACTAACAAATGCTTAGCAGAAAAGCAAACTTCAGATACATGCTGCAACTACAGTCAACGCAGCATCTTAGAAGGTCAGTTGTAGTTAATGTTGGTTTTGCTTAACTTTCTGTAACTGGAGGATAAGAAAGCACATAGTGCAAATAGCCTTCAATGTCCATCTGTTGTGTGCAGTGCATCAGCAGTAGCTGCTAAAGTCCCTCTGGAAAACTGTCTGGCATTCTGTTTGGTACTGCCAGTACTCTGGTGTAGGAGAGGAGTACTGGCTTTTGTTCATGTAGTATTAAAAATATAGCTTTTATTGACATGGCTCTGGTTTTTCATGGTATTTCTTGGGTTTTGTTTTTTTCTCCTTCCCCAAAAGCAACACAGTGATCACCACATTCTGTCAGGCCTCTTTGATGGCTGAATAACTCAAAGGTATTGAAAATATTTTTCTTTGTGGCTAATGCAGAATCAGACTCAATTTTCTTCAGCCGTGGTATGGTGCCAAGACTGATAAATGATGGAGCTGTTTTGTTGCCTGATACAGAACACCTAGAAAAGTACGGGATGAGTGGTTAGAGGTGAAATAGAATTGCCTGTTTCGAGAATGGGATGAATAGAGAAATTTGGACAGATGGGAAAAGCACACAACTATGTTAGAACAAATTCTAGTTGTTTTTACTAGAAAATTCTTCAGGCGTCCTCTGTTCCTGTCCTCTCCTCCAAAGTTTAATGATAATTTCTTACAAAGTGTTAAAATCTGTTAAAACTTAGGCAACAAATTTGAGGTGGCTCAGCTGCTAGTCATGAGCTTTTGGAAAAAGTTTTATAGGGTGAGCATGTGGCAAGGAAATGAAGGTCACCTTCCACCCAGCAGTTATGTTAAAAATGAGTGAAAAGTTCTGCAACTAAACAGTACTAGGGATTTTTTTTTTCTGTACCACCTTTGTTCTGCTTACATGCTCACCCTGTGCACAATCCACCACCTTCACTTCTGTGGAAGTTAAGCTGTGTTTGGAGCTGCCTTCTTACTTAACTACCTTTGAAAGGACAGTGGAGCCTGAGGAACAAAGCAGTCTGTGGAACCTCTGAGCCATCTCATTGCAGGTGCAATAGTGATGCTGATGCCTGCTGCTTCAGAATTGCTTCTGTCCACTTGGTCCAGATAGTTTGCTGAAAGAAACAATAGCTATGTGACACAAAGTGGAATTTTGTTTATGTGTTTTGTCCAGTTACAGCGCTAATAAATAAAACCTTTATCTGTAATTGAAATCCCATGCTACTACAGCACAACTACACAGCGCAGACTGCCTCAGCTGATCTCATGCTTGTGAAGTGACACAAAAAAACGTTATTGCTCCTCTTGCTCCAGGTAGCTGATGTGGAGGAGGCAAGCAGTGCTTACAGTCCCCAGCTGGGTGTTAAACTTCTAGGTGTGCTATGATGGATCTGCTCGGGGTGTGACACTATAGAATTGGATGGTAAGGGTGGTTGGGTGAATGTTTCTGCAGATTTCCTCAAGGAATAAATAAGGTATACAAAATTTAAGGATATTAATTTTCTAGCAGGGATTTTAACAACAATTGGCAGGAGGTAAATGTTTGATACAATATGTAACAGACTTCCAAGGACTGGAGATTAATGGCGTGGTTGGAGGCTGTCTGGGGCACAGCGATCACAAAGTGATAGTGATTCTGGTTCTTGGACAGGTAGGAAGGAGGATTAGCAGAACTTTTGCTTTGGGCTTTCAGAGGGTACAGAGAGCCTTGACTGGCACTCAGGAAGAAGAGACTGTTCCACGTTTGGAAGAAGGGGCAGGCCACTCCAGAGGACTGCAAGGATGTTCTGATGTCCTTCAGGGAGAAAATTAGAAGGGCAAAGACCAACTAGAACTTAATCTGGCTATTTCTTTAAAAGACAATAAGAAACATTTCTGTAAGTAGATCAGCAACAAAAAAGAGGGCCAAGAAGAACCTTTATTGGATATGGTAGGAAACATAGTGACAAAGGCTGAGGAAAAGGGTGAGGTATTTAATGGCTTCTTTGCTTTAGTCTTTAATAGCAAGAGTAGTTGTCTTCTGCGTACCCAGCTTTCTGAGGTGGAAGACAGGGACAGGGAGTGGAAAAACCCCTAATAATCCAGGGGGGAATGGTCAGTGGCCTGTTACACTGTTCAACACACACAAGTCTAGAGGGTGAATGGAATCCACCTCGAGGCTCTGAGGGACCTAGCAGAAGTGTTTACTGAGCCAATTTCCATCATTTTCAGCAGTTCTGGATAACCAGGGAAGTCCCAGTTGACTGGAGGTTGGCAAGTGTAATGCCCATCTAAAAGAAGGGCTTGAAGGAGGATCTGTGGAACTACAGGCCTGTCAGCCTGATCCTGGTGCTGGGGAAGGTCATTGAGCAGGTCATCTTGGGTGTGATCACACAACATGTACGAAGGCAACCAGAGTCAGGCCCAGCCAGCAGGGGGTTTGTGAAAGGCAGATCCTGCTTGACCAGTCTGGTCTCCTGCTATGGAGAGATAACTTGCTCGGTGGGTGAGGGAAAGGCACTGGATGGTGCTTGTCTGGATGGTAATGCCTTTGACGTTACAGTGCTGCCCACAACATTCATCTGGAGAAGCTGTCTGCCCATGTCTTGAATGTGTGTACTCGTTGCTGGTTAAAAAACTGGCTGGATGGCTCAGACCACTGACATGGAGCTGTTGGCCAGTCACCAATGATGTTGTTCTCCAGGGCTCAGCACAACTTCAGAAGAGGTTGTAGCCAGATGGGGGTTGGCCTCTTCTCCCACGTAAGAGTTGAATCAGACAAGAGGGAACAAAGTAATTAAGTGTTGTGGTTAATTCTTTTATCAAGTGGTAGATGTGGGATCTTTACTGATACACTACAGCATTTCTCTCTTAAAGGCTAGAAATGCCATTTATTCATTGCATTCCTGTTCTCTGCTTTCCTCACAATGTGCCTTAAAGTAAACCATAATATAACCATACAAAGGTGATTGTAAAAATGTGTTACCAAAAGTAAAAGTGTTTACTAAGGTGGCATGGGTACCTATTAGAGTAATCCAGCTTTAAGGAAAGAAAATCGACATTGAGTTTGCAAGCCTAATTTTCAGAAGAATGTGTATATATCTCTCTAAAATCAATACTCCTATTTTTAGGGTATTTTAACAAACTGTTGGCTAACAGTTTTCAATGTCATAATCGTTGGATACAAAGTGAAGTTTAGACCATGGAGTTTTAGTGGTGAAATTTCCCATGTCCCACGTTTCAAGTACCCTTCTACAATCTCTGGCACATATTTGTATTTTGTCATCACTGAGCAATTCCACCTTTCTTTTCCTTACCTTAAACCATCCAGTTTTAGTGCAGAGGCACTTTTATGGGTTGCCATACCAGATTGCATCCTGATACAAAGACAGGTGTCCCCAGTGTTACAAAAAATTTTGCTGAGCAGACTATTTAAAAGGCAGTCTAAAAGCCAAGTTTGACATCTGGATTTTTTGTAACAGTAAGCCTTCAAAATATTAAAAGATAGTTTTGTTAGCTTAAAACCTAGAAAAGACAATTCTGCAATGTATGAAATACAAGAGCTTTGCAGAGGCTACCAAAGCCCTACCAAAGTTGCACAGAGTAACAGACATTCATATTATCCCTTCCTGCTTCTGTAGTCTGAATTGAAAGATAGAAGCTCAGTTCTGGAGAATAAGGGAAGACAGAAATCCAGAGTTAAAGCATTTGAGTTGCTGAAGCTGTCTTCTTTAATAGGAACAAACAGCCATGTTTGGAAAAGAATCATCAGATCTACAGCCCTTTCTTATGGAAGAGTCAGAAAATATCCCTTGAATAAATAAATGGAAGGTAAGCGTAGGATGTGACTTGAACCTGAGGGAAAGGCAAATCTTTTCTTGCTGGTGTGGAGGTTCTGCTGTATGACGTATGCCATTGTTTCTTAAAATGCCTTGAAGTTGCTACCTTATTTTTATTTTACATTGACTTATTTTATTTGTTAGTGAATTTTGTCTTATATGAAACTGTCAGTGTAATCCATCAGAAAAACAACTGTTTCCCCACTTATGATCATAATAGTATTAAAAACTTTTAACTATTCTGAACAACTGAAGTAGATACTGACTTTCAAGTGGTTTGCTTAGTCTGCTAGTAGGTGATCTCCTTCTCCATTATATTAAACTGGGCAAATTGTGCTGTTTTAAATTCTTGTCATATTTTATGGTAAAACACATTTAAAAGTCTTCTTTTCTTCCTGTATTTTTTTATTAGTTAAGGAGAACTTAAAATGTGACAATGAAATGTTTATGCAAATTATTTTTAGTTCTGATCTAAAAACTTATATTTGGGTTCTTTTTACTTTGCTCTCAAATGTCTTTTTCTCTCTGATTGCATTCAACTGCTTTCAACTACTGCATCTCTGAAATCTTGTGGGATTTGGTTTTTGAGACTCAGCTGGAATAATTTACTTCTGAGTAAAAATGTATATCTAAACTAGAAGTAGTTTATGCTAAAATTCTTTATAATGTTTTGCTTAGCCCTTGAAATTGAGCATTTTGTAAAATTCTACACTGATTTTAATTTTTTTCTTTTCCTGCAAAAAGTGCATGTTTTGTTTACAATTTAGAGATGAGTATTTGCGATTTAGAGATGAGTGGACATGTAAAAAACTCCACAAGCTAAAAAGTATTCTGCACAAAAATCCTATTCAGAATATTTTCTGCTGTGACTTTTATACAAGGTTTGAGTGCCTGTTTTTTCTTTCCTCAGCTCACATCCCTCACCTTCTGGTAGCTTTCACCCTCTGTGAGAAAAATCAGTCTTTTTGAGTGGGGAACTAGGAATGGGGGATTTGGGACTTTTGCTACAGATGGTGTCATGTAAGAGAAGATAAAAAGATGCTTGGAAAAGTAATTATATGCAGGCAAGTGACTGTGGGTTTTATTTGGAAAAACTGCAATAGGTAAGAGATCTTTCAATCAACTGGTTTTACCTTGTCATAAGTTTCAGTGGTATGCCCTTAATAAGTATTAGTGTGTTAATTAAAAAGTATGTCCCTTTATTAGTCTAAAACTTATTTTTTATTACAGGTCTATAAGTACTAATCTAGAACTTAATATTTATTATAAGTTTATATAATGTGAAATTCTGCAGTTGACCTAGATGAAATACAAACATGTAAATGAGTTTCTTTACAAATCTAATTCTGGGAGGGCAGTCTCTTATCTCTAGTTTGGGTGTTTTATGCCACTGCATTAAGCAGAAACATATAAATATGTTAATGCAATTATATTAATTAAGAATGACAGTTTAATATAAATTTTTGTTATAAAGTTTTCCTATCCTGTAATTGAACTAGTGCTAAAACAGTTTTCCTTTATAGGAAACCGGTTGTTAAAATAAAAGCAAGCGAAATTAGTGTGTGTTATACTACAAATAAAACTCATTCCAGCATTCCTGCAAACATACCTGTGTGCTTATGAATTGGTGATGATGTAGCTTGGGTCATGACCAGGTTTCCAATGCATATGCTCATGAGTGAGCCTTCTCACGAATATTCCAACTGAGTTCACGGGATTAGGTTTGCACTCATGTGAACAAATCATGTCTCTGCTGATTGATGTCTATGGGCTGTATTTTTAGAAGTATTCAGCATTGAATGTGATGATTGCCTTGGAGAATCTGGCATAAAGGAATTGCAAGCCTTTGTGAAATTTGGCTTGCTGGTATTTTGCAGGCAGCTTCTGTCTGCATACCATTTGAATAGCTGACTGTTGATTGGACACACTTCCTTTTTCAGAATGGTTTCTTATCTATGGATAAAGAAATATTTGTGTCACACACCATCTTTTTTTTGTATGTCAGAGGGATGAATCCATGGGCTGCAGTAGCTCTGATATCCTTTCATAGGTTGTGATAATGTTTTTATTTTCTAAAAAGCACTCCATTGCCTTGATAAAGTTTTTCCTGTCATCTCTTGACAAGCACTGTAACATGGTGGCTTTCATTGCTTCTTCTGTAGGATTTAGGATTAGAAGTGCTTGGTTTTGTTACCCATGTTCTTCTTTGACCAGAAATTCATGCACTGGGCCAAGTAGTAACAAGCTTTTTGTTGCTACTTACAGAATTTGTTGAAGCAGCAAAATACTCTGACGCTGGGTACAATAAAAGGTTTTTAAAATCTGAGGCTCAAGGATTGTTTTTAATTATTGCTATTCTTGAGAGAATCATAGAACACCAGTTTGGAAGGGGACCTCGAGAATCATCTGATCCAGCCTTTCCTGCTCCAGACAAGATCCAACACCTTGTTGAGATGGATTTTAAAAGTGTCCAACAGTGACAAATCCACCACTTCTCAGGGGTGATTATTTCAGGGATTGATTGTTCTTATTCTGAAAAATGTTCCACTTCTGCCCAACTGAATGTTCCCCAGGGGTAATTTACACACGTTTTCCCTTCTCTTTTCCTTGTGATTGCTTGTAAAAAGGGAGTCTCCTTCTCTGTAGTCACTGGAACATGGTGATGAGGTTCCCCCCTAAGAGAGATCTGCGAGGTTTCCCTTGGTGCCTTGTTCCACCAGTGTTTTCTTTGCAGAAACCCTTCTTTTTTCCCCTGAGAGGTCAGTTTGTGGTTCATCTGTTTGTACTCAGTTATTGTTAAATAAATAGTTGAATACTCTTAAGTAAACTAGAAAATAAATTGGTAAAATATCCTGGAAGTACAGATTTCTGTCTTGCTGCTTGTGTTCTGTATTTTCTTACTGACAAAGGGCAGTAAAATATGTCCATTTAGAAGAGCAGCTACTTTGGAGAAAGTTGGAACAGACAAATTAAGGTGCATCACAAAAATTCTCCATAGCCTGAAAAGTGTATTGTTTGGGTTATTTTTAACTCTATTCCATAAAATTATGTCTCTAAATAGAATGATATTAGGGGAAAAGTGGTAGTGGTTTTTTATCTGGCCTGTAGTTAAAATCATCTTTGAAAGATCTCTTCCTGCGATGTTCAGCTTGTTGCCATTGCTGTCTAACTGTCCCATTCCCTCCTCCAATAGTGGATCAATTCCCAAAAAAGTCTGTGTTTCCAAGTCTTTTCTGGCTCACTTTGTTCTTTGATAGGAGATACTCCTTCACAAACACTTCTCAGACTGGCATGCACAAAGTGCTTGATCAAAGACAGTTTTGGCATGACAAGTCACCAATGAAAACAGCCTTTTTAGTTGCTGCCTTCTCAGTGAATCTAAATAATCACCTAACAGATGGAATAGGACAGGAGAAAGATTGCATTCTGGAGAAAAAGGCAAAATGCATAAAATAATTAGCAGGTAATAGTTAAAATTTCTTTTTTTTCCAAATTAAAAAAAAAATCAAACTTTGCATTTAAATATCTACTTACATATTTACTACTGTTGTGTTGAGTGTGGAGAGGTGGGGGGAGGTCACTTGGTACACAAATACAGAGTCTGTAAAGAGTGGGCATAAGCAAGAGGATAAATACTGAATCAAAGAACCACGTCCTTTGCCAGCTGAGATTTAACACAACCAAATTGCAGAGATTGCATCACAGCTCTTGAATTATCTTCCATTTCCTTTCTGTGGAATTCACAGGTACTCAGATTAGGAAAAGGAAGCAAGTTTTTTCTGTTTCCCAAGGGAGATTTCTTAAATTCATTTTAATTTTCAGTGAACATCCATATTTCATGTGAATTCTAAGAACATTTTAAGAAAAATCCTGCTCTTAAAATACATTGGAAAACCTACTTTGAAAGCTACTAAATCTGGGTTATCCTAGCATGTTCCAGTTTCTCTTGCCAAGTGTCTGTGAATCTCAGCAAGGCAACACCTGTAGTAAAATGCAGAGCTTAAATTTTTTTGCTTTCTGATATACAGGCTTAGAAGGGATTAAACCAGACTTCTTAGGTTCTGTCTAGATTTTGTATTCCAGAAATGCTTTTCAGCTAATTTGTTGAAATTAGTTAGGTTAAGGACAAGGTAAGGCTTAAAATTGTTCCTGATCCTGAAATCATGGCTATCGTGCAGGAGTCAGAAAATGTAAAGCTTGAGAATTTTATAGAGGTATAGGGAGGGCAGTATGATGGCTAATGTTATACCCACATCTGTCAGAGTTTTGTGGAAAACAGTAATAACCAGTATTATGGTTTTCATACATTCTGTGCAAGATTCTATTTAAAACCCAAAAGACCCTTACTAGACACAAACTTTAAAAAAATTAGCAAATAAAATTTATGTATGTGTTATATCCCAACTAAGATGTAGGGGGTACTTGCCTAAAAAGAAATATCCTGGTGTGCTAAGAATGAGAACAGGTGATCTTGGCAAATCTTTCTGAGCTGACCTGGCACCCCCATACAAGATATATGCTTTTTTTTATGGCTTTAAATTATCTTATAGACACCAAAACTGAATCAAACTGACATGAGATGTGATACTACCCAGTTCTGAGAAACTTTGTGTGCACTTATTAAAATTTTATTTTTGTTCCATTGTTTTTATTAAGGGAATGGACTTGTATGTGTGTGTGTGTATGTGTATGTAAAAGCTGAATTGTAAGTATATGTGAAATCTAGTCAGTTTTTAACATTATTGAACAGGAGTCCACAGCTGTGTTTATGTGCAATCTGGATTTGTTCTCCCTGCTTATTGCAATTCTCTACTCTCAAATGCGTGCAGCTGTGTGTCACACATTAAGATCTTATTTCCTAACGTTTGTCCACCAGGATTTGAAACTAGATATTCACGGGTTTTTTTAATGGTTTGTATTAAATAAATTCATGTGAGTGCATCAACAGATTTGTTATAAAAATGTTTCTTTATGCAATAAAGAAACTGGTATGGTTTTAAAGTTTGGAGTGTTTTCTTACAGAAAATTTGAAAATGTTTTCTCTCTAATATGTGCCAGATCTTTTAAAGACAAAGTATATCTTTGATTTTAGCGCTTGCAAGGACCTCCTTGTAGCTTGAAAGGTTTGCTTCAGTAGTAGCCTCTCTTCTCTTGTTTTTAAAGATACCTGCTTTGTATTAATTTCATTCAAGGGCAGGTCTGCTTTTAAATTATGTGCTATGAGCGATGCTTATAATAATGTGTTGACTTTAGTCAAGGCAATCTAAAATAAAAGTAATCTTTGAAATTACAGAGCAGGCTCTGGGAGAGAGAAAATGTGTGTGACCCATGGCTATTGACAAAACTTCCAACTATTTTTCTTTTTTTAATGCCAGCCAAGATTTTCAGAATTAGTAAAACCCAGTGTTAACTGGCTAAAACCCAGTGTTACTGGCAAATGGTATGTCAGTAAGGTTTTAAAATTGCACATGCCACAACTCTGTGATGACTAATTGCTTGAATAGTTTCATTGCTGTAATAGTTTTGTTATGCTGTGGGAGAAAGTACTGCAGATTTTATGTGCACCTACTGTGTCTCTCAGACATACTTTTGACTGAACAATTGGAGGAAGTAAAAGAAATGTGAAATAAAGATATCCTTCCTCATAAGTCAAACTGCTCAAGTGTGAGTCCCCTGCAGGGCCACAGGTCCTGCCTGAAAACCTGCTCCTCCATGAGCATTGTGAATGGGTGATTTAGATCACTTAATGAACCTCTGTCAAAGGTTTTAGCAAAAGTGGTATTAATAAGGTGTTGTGAAACTGTGACTTACAGTTTGATGGCAAAGTTCATTCTATTATTTTATGGCAAAGTCGTTGGAACAATGATTCAAAGTTGGCAAGGCAGAAATCAAAGTTACCACACTACAAGGCTATGTGAGATACCAATTGCTTAACAAAGACCAGCCTTTGGTAACAAGGTCTCTTTGCCTCAAAGAACAGCCTTGAGGGGCAGCCCAGCTCCAGGGGGGATCACTGCCTTGCAGCCACACTGTCCAGCAAGGAGAACTCAAAGGCAGCTCACTCAGGCTGTCACATTTATGGAATAAGTGGTTTGCTCATAACCAAGTTGCATACAATGGGAAAAGTATACATGAGACTCCTTGTGCCCATAACTTACTTTGTTTCTTGACAAATGGGTCTTGGAAAAGCCACACACTATTCATGTGTTAATTGCATGAGCAGTGTTCCAGGCTCATGAGCATGGATGCCCACTGGGTCATTCTGCTCTTTTGTGGATTTTCAGAGAACAGATAAAACTAGAGAACTTCTTGGCCCACTAGTGGCTCAACCTTGATCTCCTCTGGAACAACTGCTCCTTTTGAAAAGGGGTCCAGTGCATCCATCACAAAGGATATCTCTGCAGAGGCCACAGCTCCTGCCAAGAGCCAGCTCTGGTGTGGGTTCTCCACAGGCTGAGACAGCACTTTTCACCTGCTCTGGTGTGGAGTCTCTTCTACTGACTTTTGTCATGGGGTTGCACGTGTTGTGCAAAGGGATGGAGCATAATATGTTATCAGCATTTCTTTCTTAGATTTGATTCCTTTTTTTCTTTCCTTTACTCTTCCTTTCCCAATGTTCTTAGTTTCTCTTCTATTTTCTCCTGTGAACTACTCTTATTTTACCCTGCGTAATGGTGCCTTCTAGTAAAGAAACTTGGGCTTCTCGATTATCTGTATCCTTTTATATACTATTACTATGCTCCACCTATATACAGACACTTTAGAGAAAAAAGTGCCAGTGTGGTCACAAGCAATTTACTTATTAAAAATTCCACATACTATTAGGAATTGTCCTGCTGAAGTACTCATCTGTTTTATTGTATTTAATTACCTTTGTATTAGCATTATTACATTTTGTGATATTGAAAGTCTGTATCTCTAGAGATGCTACGTTTCTGTTTTGATGTTTACAGAATCCTTTCTTCTACTTTCATGAGTAGTTTTGAAAACAATGTATTTAACTAGAAAAAAGTTTGGCATAAAAAGAACTATTAAAGTTGAGGGTTCATTTATTTGCTTTTACTATAGATCTTAGTTGTTCAATTGCTAACAAACACAAAATGGAATTAGATTTATTGAAGTGGTTTTCATCTTCCACTCTCCTCATTACGTTTTCCTTAATTAAGAGGTAGCGTTATCTGAGCCATTTGGAACAAGGAAAGACCACAACATTTGTAATTAACTCCAACAAACTTCTGTTGAATTATTTTCATTAGCTGAAGTTGCTTGTAATTTTTATGAAGCTACAATGCTGTAAATCTCAGTTTAACTATACCACTTAGGCTGGATTTGTGGGAAGATGTTGCAGATTTTTACCTGGAATGGCTTTTAAGAGGCATACAATTCAAGGGCAGAGGGGAAAAGTTCTTAATTTTTCTTCCTTTTCCTTCTAGTAGCTATATCTTTCATTACTTAGTAAGGTTTATTTAGGTGGGTTTTTCCAGAATGTGTGTGGGGGGGTTACCTTGGGTAGTCTGTAGGTTGGCAGGTCATTCCAGTGAGTAAATACGAACTGTGGAAGTAATCATTGCAGTGTACTCATAAGGATGCTGTGCAATACCAACCAACACCACTTGCAGAGCAACAGGCATAAAGGTGCATTACAATAGCTCAGCCAAGGACAGCTGGAAGCTCTCTAGCATTACAAGTGTTGCCCAACCCTGTTGCTGTCCCAACTCCTAGCTACATACTGCTGTTTCCTTCTTTTTTCCAATGCTTAGTTTCACCTAGTACCTTTAGGAACTACTCCAACTTGGTAATTTGACAAGAAAACTAACCTGTCTCTGCAGTGGCCAGGGACGGGATAGAGGAGAGAAAGTAATGTCCTGTTTGATGACAGTGAGCAACCCACAGTTGCGTTGGGCTCCACAGTGTCGTCAGTGGTGTAGTAGGGCTGTACTCACAGGTACTCTGAGCTACAGCTGTGCTCCATTACCTGTTGTCTCTGCTCTCCAACTGCTCACCTAGTCACATTCTGATGGAGTTTAGTTAGAATGAACTAGCTTAAAATAGACTAATAGCCATATGTGGTGGGTTGACCTTGGCTAGGAGGCATCTCCACCAAACTTCTTGATCACTCCCCCTCCACCAACAAGGTATGGAGGGAAAAATACAATGAAAAAAGTCATAGGTCAAGATAAGGACAGAGGCATCTCTTACCAGTTACTGTCATAAGAAAAATACATTAAATTTGAGGAAGCAGATTTCTCTCAAGGAGTTTTGAATAGTGTTGGGAGTCTGCAGAAGTCCTAGTTAACCACAAACTGGCAAACATCGCGGTTTTCAAGGAGGGTAAAAGGGATGATCTTTGTAACTACAATTCTGTCAATCTCACCTCAGTGCCTGGTGAAATTACAGAGATTTATTCTAGAAGTTATTGAAAAACATCTGAAGGACAATGCTGTAATTGGTCACAGCCAGCCCTTCATGAAAGGACAGTCCTGCTTATCAAACCTGATTTCTTTTTATGATGAAGTAACTCACCTAGTCAATGAAGGGAGGCCAGTTGTGGTAATCTTTTGGTATTTTGGTAAAGCCTTCAATACTGGCACTCCCAGGATCTTTCTGGACAACCTGTCCAGCACACAGCTGAATAAATCATAAGTCATGGGTGAGCAACTGGCTCATGGACTGGGCACAAAGGTTTATAGCAAATAGGGTGCCATCAAACTGGCAGCCTGTCACTGGTGGGGTTCCGCAGGGCTCCATTTTAATACCAGTGCTCTTCAGCGTCTTCACTGACAGCTTGGGTAGAGGACTGGAAGGTACACTAAGTAAGTTGCTGATGATACTAAATTGGGAGGAGCTGTTGACTTTCTCGAGGACACAGAGGTCCTGCAGAGAGATGTTGACAAATTAGAGGGTGGGGCAATCATCAACCATGTGACATTTAACAAGGGAAGTATTGGGTTCTGCACTTGTGAGGATTTGTGATGGGGCAGCCCTAGATGTACAGAGAGACTGGAGAATGAAAGGCTAGAAAGCAGTGCCACAGAGAGGAACCTGGGAGTCCTGGTTGACAGCAAGTTAAATCTGAGTCAGCAGTGCCCTGGCAGCTAGGGTGGCCAACTGTTCCTGAGGGGCATCAGGCCCAGCATCACCTGCTGGTTGAGGGAGGTCATTGTCCCTCTCTATTCTGCACTGGGGCAGCCTCACCTGGAGTCCAGTGTGGAGGTTCAGGCATCTCACAATATAAAAAAGATATGAAGCTATTATAAACCAATGGTGACCAGTGACTGGACCTGAGAGAATGGTATGAAGCCGTGTCAGGTGGGGCTTGAGATGGATATAAAGAAAAGATTCTTCAGAACCCAGAGGGTGATTTGACACTGGAAAAGTCTTCCCCAGAGGGGTGGTCACAGTCCCAAACGGGACAGAGTTCAACAAACATTTGGACAATGCTCTCAGGCACATGGTGTGATTCTTGGGGCTGTTCTGTGCACAGCCAGGAATTGGTCTCAATGATCCTCATGGGTCCCTTTCCAGCTCAGGATATTCTATTATTTGACTTATTGCTAATCGAACAGAGTAGGATAATGAGAAATAAAAACTTACCTACAGCCACCTTCCCTCGTGTTCAGTTTCACTCTCAACTCTTCTGCCTCATCCTGCCCAGGTGTTTGGAGGTTGGGTGTTGTAATCTCTTCATAACACTTTCTTCCTGCTCTAGTGTGGGGTCTCTCCCATGGGAGACAGTCCTCCACGATCTGCTCCAACATGGATCCTCTTCAGGGATTCATTCCTTCAGGAACAGACTTCTCAAGTATGGATCCCCCTCGGGCTGCAGCTCCTGTCTGCTTCACCATGGGCTTTTCGGGAACTCCAGCTTTCTTCAAAGTACATCCACCTGCTCCAGCGTGGTGTCATCCATGGGCTGCAGGTGGATCTCTGCTCCACCACGTACCTCCATGGGCTGCAGGGGCAGAGGTGCCTCACCATGGGCTGCACCGTGGCCTGCAGGGCAATCTCTTCTCCAGCACCTGAAGCACTTCATGCACATTCTTCTTTGACCCTGGTGTCTGCAGAGTTGTTTCTCTCACCCCTCTCAGCTGCTGTGCAGTCTTTTTTACCCTTTCTTAAAAATGTTACAGCAGAGACATCACCACTGTGGCTGCTGGGCTCAGCTCTGAGGAGCAGCAGTCCGTCTTGGAGCTGAGTGAAACTGGCTGTGCTTGACAAGGGGCAGCTTCTGGTGCCTTCTCACAGAGGCCACCCCTGCAGCTCACCCCACACTGGTTTTATGTCCGTTTTAGTGCAGGCACATGGCAATGAATGTAATTCACAGTTCATATGTCGTACATAATTGAACTTAGGTATTTGAAATGATCTCTCATCTGCTTTATCCTTCAAGGCTAATCCTGACTGTGAAACATTCTCCCTTTAATATTTTCTATTTTTGCATGACAAAGGGAAAACAAAGGGCACTTCAGTGAACTTTTTATTCTTATTACATTGTACTACTGATAGAGATCTGGATATTAAATGAAAGCGGAGGGTTCTTATGTGTTTTTCCTTTTAAGCAAGTAATTAGTACCATTCAGCATGTTCTTTTTTTTCATTATATGAAATTAGCAGTTTGCTAAGATGTTGTCTTTCTGTAAAAAGTGTTGATCTTCCTTGACAAGAGACTTTTGCCTATGTTTTGATACCTGGTCAAAGTAGAAGGATTACAAGGTGATTTATTGTGAATAAAATGCTTTTCAAATGCTATTAAAATGCAGAGTGGGGGAACTAACACATGCTGTCTTGTCTTCAGACTTTTGAAAAATGTCTTTGACTCCCTAAAGAAGAAGAGATTTTGCATTATACTGTTTTAATAGGGAATGTTTCAAGCAGTTTCATGAGTTTATATTTTAGGTTGCAAAAGTAAAATTCTGCTTGAAGTTTCCTGATTTTACTAATGCAAGCACATTTGTATTGATATGAGCAGGAAATTTTTGTTGTTGTTGTTTTTTGCTTACATATTTCCAATTAAAATATGTACAATTCCTTGTTCTTAAACAAATTTGAAAGTAGTACTTACAGTACAGTGATGGAAAAAAAGAGAAAAGTCGTATCTCGAATTAAGTAAAGACTTCTAAGTAAGATGGATTACTCTATGAAGTAGCAGTTAAATAATTTTTGCAGATTTTTTTTTTTTTACACATTTTCTTTTGTTTCCACTGACTTTTCACTCAGTGTTAGAAAACTAACAATTCTAGAAAGTGGTCTGACAAAATGAAGTCTGCTTAAACTTTTAATTTTGCCCCTTTCAGTCATCTTGGAGATGCTGAGGATGGCAGCTGTTTGCAGAGCTTGGAGCCTGGGGTGGCAGTGGTTGACACATTAAGTTGTGGGGGATTTTTTGCCTTCCCTTGGTTCTTTTGTTTTCTCATGCATTTTCTGGTGGTAAAAAAGAACCCTCTGGTTTTTAATTTCTATATATTCTATGAATTAGGAGAGGATGATAAACTCTTTTTTTCCTGGTCCCCCAGGAAATAATGTCCTTGGTTTTCTTTGCATAAACATGACCTATTTTCTGTTGTGATTTTGGTGACTGCTTTTACTCTATAAGTAAGAGTACAACTGAATTTTCCTTTATTGATTAATGAACAGGGTTTACTTATGGCTTGGGTTGATAGGGTTTATTATCTCTCTTTATAGCATCAAGTTGTGTTGTGAATATGTTGATCTCCAAAAGTGAACAGCTGAGTGGGAATGACAACTGTTCATCTTCTGTTTCTTTGCTGTATAAAATGTCAATTAATTAAAAACTGCTGTCTGATAGGTGAAACTCACCATACCTACTGAATTGACAGAGCACAGGAAAGATTTTTCTTTCTGGTACATATAGTCTGTCTTATGAAAGTGACTAGAACTTGCTTTCCCAGTAGGAAACGTGTAAAAAATGCTTAACAGGTCATCAAAAATCTCTCTAAATAAGCTTAGATATTCAGGTATTCAACTTTTTTTCATCAATTCTGTTGCCCTTATGAACCATCTTTTTTAAGCAGAGGTTGCTGTTAATTGTTATTTTATATTTTTAGTTAAACAGGAAAGAAATACATATTGTATAATTTCAATAAATCTGTAGAGCATTCAAAGAATAAATCTTGTAAGAATGAATTCAGTTTCATTACTATAATACATACAAGAAAATTCCTGACATAATTCTTTATTTAAAGTATAAATACTGTGCTTCCTTTTATGGAGTGGGCAATAGGTTTCTCATCAGGAAATATTTCTTTTAAAAATATGCACTATCCTTATGCTCAGCAGAACAGATTTTGGAGAGGGGTCATGAAAACAACATGAAGAGCAATCATATTTCTCTTTTTTATTCTTTCAGTATTCATCTCTGAAGAATATTTTGCTAGCAGAAGATAGGAATTTGCAAAGTGTAAGTTCATTTATAAATTCATCCAAGAGTCAAACTGTGTTTGAAAACTTAAAATTTTCACTTCCAAAATCTTTTAAAAATCCTGAATATTACACCAAATCTAGTGTGGATTGCTGACAGAACAACAGGAGCCTTTGCAGCCCCAGGTGTATGCTCACACCTTTTATTTTGTGATAGGCCAGCTGTTGCCTGCTGGCACATTGACCAGGTGATTTGATGAAAAATTAATGCACTGCTGAATTAATCCCTGCTGGGCAGGGATGAGGACATCATCTTCCTGAACAAATGCAGAGGAAAATACAAGGCAGCCAACAACTACAATGGGTGATTGGAGGTACTTTTTCACTGGGCAGCTTTCCAGACGCTCTTCCCCTGGCCTGTAGTGCTGTCTGGGGTTGTTGTGACCCGAGGGCAGCACTTGGCCTTGTTGAATGTCATCCAGTGGATCTCAGCCCATTGATCCAACCTATCCAGATCCCTCTGCAAAGCCTTCCTGCCCTTCAGCAGGGTAACACTCTCCCCCAGCTTGGTGTTGTCTGCAAATAGACTGAGGGGGAGCTCAATCCCCTTGTCCATTTCACTGATAAAGACACTGGACAAGTTTGCACCTGGCATCATCCTCTTTGCATCCTCCTTTCAGGCATTTCTGTACCCTTGGTAAGATCCTCCTGAGCCTTCTGTTCTCTCGGGTGAACAGTCCCCACTCTCACAGCCTATCCTCAGAGGAGTGTCTTCATCACCTTCGTGGCACTTGCTTGGTGTGTATTCAGTGTGTCCATGTGTCTTTCATACTGGAGGGCCCTGAAGTGGACACAGACCTCCATGTGTGCCCTCATCAACACAGAGAAGGGGAGAAGGATCACCTCCACCAACCCGCTGGCAATGCTTTGGCTGACGCAGCCAAAAATACCCTTAGTCTTTCTGGTGGGCTGTGACTGAACACCAGGTGCTCACCCAACCTGCTCTGTCACTGAGCTGAAAAAGGGAGAGAAAGTAGAAGTTTAAGAGTCTCATGGGTCAAGATAAAGATGAATCGCTGTCACAGGCAAAACAGACTCAGCTTGGGGAAATCAGTTTAATTTATTGCCAGTCAAACCAGAGCAAAAAACAAATCTTAAAACCACATCCCTTCTTACCAGGTTTAACTTTATTCCTGAATTCTCTACCTCCTTCCCACAGTGGCACAGGGGAACAAGAGTGGAGGCTGCAGTCTGTTCATCCAACATTGTCACTGCTGCTCCTTCTCCTGCAGGGGAAGGACTCATTTTCCTTCACTGTGGGGTCTCTCCCCTGAGAGTCCTCCAAAAACTTCTCCAATACAGATCCTTCCAATGTACTGCAGTCCTTCAAGTAGTGCATCAGTATGGATCCCTTCCACGGGCTACAGTCTTTTGGGAACAGACTGCTCCAGTGTGAGTCCCGCAACAGGGTCACAAGTGCTTCCAACAAACCTGCTCCAGTGTGGGCTTCTCTCTCAGTGGGACCACAGGTTCTGCCATGAGCCTGCTCCAGCACAGGCTTCCCGTGGGGTCATGACCTCCATTAGGTATCCATCTGCTCAGCTGTAGGATCCTCCAGGTGGATCTCTGGTCCAGAACCTGCAGCAGCCCCTCCTCCTCCTCCCTCACTGACCCTGGTGTCTGCAGAACTGCTTCTCTCACATATTCTCACTCCTCTCTGGCTGCAATTGCTCTTTTGCAAGTAACTTTTTCACCTTCTTAAATCCATTATCCCAGAAGTGCTGCCACTGTCACTGATGGGCATGGCCTTGGCCAGTGGAGGGTCTGTCTTGGCTGGTGGTCTTTCTTCTGGCAGCTTGTCACAGAAGTCACCCCCAATAGGCCCCCACTACCAAAGCCTTGCCACNGTGGGGTCATGACCTCCATTAGGTATCCATCTGCTCAGCTGTAGGATCCTCCAGGTGGATCTCTGGTCCAGAACCTGCAGCAGCCCCTCCTCCTCCTCCCTCACTGACCCTGGTGTCTGCAGAACTGCTTCTCTCACATATTCTCACTCCTCTCTGGCTGCAATTGCTCTTTTGCAAGTAACTTTTTCACCTTCTTAAATCCATTATCCCAGAAGTGCTGCCACTGTCACTGATGGGCATGGCCTTGGCCAGTGGAGGGTCTGTCTTGGCTGGTGGTCTTTCTTCTGGCAGCTTGTCACAGAAGTCACCCCCAATAGGCCCCCACTACCAAAGCCTTGCCACGTAGATCCAATACAGCCTTCTTCCCAGCAAGGGCACACTGCTGGCTCGTGTTCATTTTGGGTTCCACAAGGACCCTCAGGGCCGTTTCTGCCAAGCCGCTTCCCAGCCTTTGCTGGTGCCTGGGGTTAGGGGCAGCTCCTCAGCTGCAGGACTTTGCACTTCCGCTTACTGAACTCCATGAGGTTTCTGTCAGCTCTTTTCTCCAGCCTGTCCAAGTCCCTCTGAATAGCAGCACGACTGTCTGGTGTATCAGTCACTTGTCCCAGTTTGGTGTCATCTGCATTATATATCTCTGCTTCTGACAATTGCTCTCCCAACCACTAGATACCTGTTTTGTGAGATTCTTTTTATTGATGTTGAGGATCATGAGGTTGTTTAATAGCCTCTTGCCAAGTGGGTTTTTCTGTGATTCTTTGACCAAAGCATTGTAAGTGGCTGCATTTAGTGCATTAATGCATCCATGAGCTGATCCCACAGCATATTGATTATTCTGTGTTGTTAGAGGCAAAGTGCTTCGACTTGGAGGCCTTGCTGCAGTTCATTTGTTGAACTGGCTGTTGTTTGTCTACACAGTTGTTGCCTATGCTTGAAGTTTTGCCTGAAGCAAAATGTGGACTTGGCTTTAGCTGAAGACAGGTCAAGTAATCCTTGCTCATTTCCATGATTTCAATGCATAAGAAACAAGAAAAGAGATTCAACTATGAGAAATTGCCATCTGTGATACACTTGCATAATAATCTACATGAATTTAATAATCTGCTAATAGCTTTTTTCTTTCAAGGTAGTGATGGTTAAACTTGTGGTTTCTGCTTCTAGCTTGTTCACCTGATGGTGTGCATAAGGTGTGCTAGAGGCTAAACTGAAACCAAGAAATTGCTATAATGTGCCTTGTGAACTTGTGATTAATACATAGCTTTCTTTTTCTATAGTTGATTTTTGTAAATTAACATCTATTTGCAGTTCTTTTAAACGATATCATTTTAATTTTTGCAACGTCATATGGATAATATTGTTACTCTACTTTTTATTCTATTCTGAATTTTACCTTCTTGGCCACTCTCCCCTCCTCCTCTCCTGTGCCCTCCCCTTTCAGTCTTTGTGGTACTTGTTTTTGTTTTTCTTTAATCGTTTTTTTTATGTAATTGTTTTTTGCTATGTCTAGTGGGACATGTGAGATAAAATACCATGCTTACATTGCCTAAACTAATTTTCATTTCCCTTTTTCTCCTTTGACTCTAGTCTTTGTCATTAATGTTGTCTTTTTTACTTCAGTACTTTTCTTCCCTAGGGATCTCTTACCGAAATTGAAAGCATAACAGTGGTATCTAAATGTCCACATAATGAATCTAAGTAACTGTGTAATCTTATTATTGAATCTCTCGTCCTGACTTTTTTCCTTCGTTGTCTCATATCCTTTTGTATTGCATCATACCTAAAATTACACTGAAATCACTTCGGGGTAGTGGTGTTTTGTTTTGGGTTTTTTCCCCCCCTTCTTTTCTTCCAAATGTAAAATTTGGTTGTGCAAGTGTCTAATCGGAAGTACCAGTTGCATTAAACTTTCATCCATTTCATATTCACCCAGCTTAAAAACTTAAAATATACTTGGGGATGAAATTGGACCATTTTTAAATAGAATGTGCACATTTTAGACATATGTATACTTATCTCAATACAGGTTTAGTTTCTTTGCTTTTTAGACCATTTCAGGTTATTTTCTCTCTTTCTCTCCCCTCCACACACTCCTGTGGTCAGCTTTCTAAAAGCCATGACTTGTCACATACTCCCCTGACTAAGGTGTGTTCTGATTCACTATTACCATGCTTAACGCTGTACTGAGAATTGAAGGCTTTTGTAAAGAAATCCTTGTATTTCAGATGAGGAGGGGCTGTTAATGATCTGGTTTCTCAGTTCCTTTCCTTTATTTCCTTTATTAGATTGTATACCAGCTAGATGTTTGTAGCAGACTTGATATATCCAATCTCAGGCTTACTGAAGCTGGCAAAAATTAAATATTTGGTTTTTAGTTCTAGGCACTGGAAAATACAGATTCATATTAAACAAAATCAGAACATTGTAATTCTGTGTATGTTAAAACTCATTTTCCTTTTTCTGCCTCTGTTCTTCAGTTCTTGCTTGTCAAGTGCATTTGCAGTATGGTCTGGCAAGATAGACAACTTCTTGGGTAATGCAAATTAAAAAAGGCAGTAGAACTTCTTGTCAGATGGTTTACAAAGACACTCAACAGTTGTTGCATAGTTGTACCTTAAGGAACAGAAGTAATGAAGCCTTCTGTTTTCATAGTTGCCTTCACTTTTGTGAAGCATGTCAACATATCACACTTGTCTTTTGTTTGTTTGCTTGTTTTTAAATGATTTTTGGTTTTCATTGTAGCACAATCCTTTATAAATGTTGCAGCTTTGTGTGGTTCACTAGTGAAAATTATTTAGATCTCAGAAGTGGAGACATGGAAATTTGCATTAAAAAAGGAATTAAGATTGTAACATTGCTGGCAAGAATGGTTTTGTACAGCTTTGCAATATTTTTGACAAACTGAAAACTAATGTGAAGTCTATTTTTAGTTGTTTGTGACCGAATCTTTTGTGCAATCCTTCAGTGAATAAAATTTGCAAGTTTAATGATGATTAATATAATCAGATTCTTACATCTCGCAAGTAGTTCAATGCAAATACATTGTAGCTGCTTGACAACAGGCAATGGCTGTCTAGCCAGCATGTCTTCTTATTGTATGCTTAAGCACTTCTGATATATAAGAAACCTTTTTGGCCCCTGTGTCATGGGATGGGAGTGATTTTTCATAAAGTGCATGGATTTTAACTGGTTTCATTTCAAAATCCTTGTTTTCTGTTTCATCCTTGTAACAGTTTTTTTTCTATGTCTTCCAAGAGCTGGGAAATATTTGAGCTTGGGTGGTTTTTTTTCTTATTTACTACATAATACATGCTAAAGATTTTGATCTTTATTATGACATGAAATTATCCTTCTGTCAAATTGAAGTTCTCAAAAAAAAAACCAAAAACAACCTAGTTTATGTCTTCAGTAAGACACAGCATGATTTTAAAAACCTTAAAATTTTGAAAATAAATATTGTGCTAATGTAATTGGGGAAGTAGGAGCAGTTGAAATTAAAGCTTGAAGGAGAGTAATGGTTTATGCTAGTATATTCTCAATATATGAAAGGATAGGAAACTGCTCAACTACTGTAAAGCCATCTGATCTCAATAGTTTTTGTTACAGTATTTTCAAAAATAATTTATAGGTATCACTTTTCTAAAATGGGTATAAAAAGTAACTGATGTACATAGGAAACAGTTACCTTAATGACATAATTGTTTGCTACATGTTGAATTAAAATTGAAGTATTCTCCAAACCTGCAATATGTGCAGAGACATTTCATGATAGTTGATAAAATTCCCAAACCTTGCTTTTTCACTGTGTCAGTATTTGGCTCTTTTTTAGCTGTTTGTAGAACACATTATGGTAATGGTTTTTTGTGTAAAATACTCCATGCTTTGTGTTTTGCATGTTGAGGATGTTTTTGTATTTCTTCCTGTCATGTAAAATATGAGGGTACATTTTGTATATCAATATGAAATGTATCAGTTTCTGACCCTGTGTGGAGGGGAGGGGAGGAACAGAAACAATCAACAGAACCAGTTCAATCTTTGCCGGGCTGTGCTAAAGCTTATGAAAGAACTTACTAATGTATTAAAATGTCTCAACAGGGATTTGCTGAGAACTTATGCTGTAATGTGTTAGTCATCCTTTATCTGCTTCTATTTTTGCAGGTTCTGAAGGATGACTGACGCTGGTTTCTGTGATGCCACTTGAAGTCTCCAGCGCTGTGAATTGATAAATAACATGCAGATTTGACGGCACAACCTGGGCAGAAAGCATCAGGAGTGTTACTTCTTTTTAGCTCCTTAAGTGGACAGAATTACAGTGTCATCTGTCTGCAAGGGAAGATTCTTCACAGCTTTTTACAGCTAATAATAGAGACAACATAGTATCATCCACCTTGTGATTTACAGTGTGTCACCTTCCAAGACAGATGGTCTGTCAGAAGCTGGAGGATGCCTGCAGAGCACATAATAATGAAGTGGTGAAATGATACTGCTGCTGCTGCTGTCTCCTAATTGTCAGGATCAGATCCGACAGAACTGCGCTGCCCTTTTTCTGCTTGCTTAATCAGGCCAGAAACAACAGAGTGGGCATGGCTGGCCTCCTTAACAACCTGCTAATACTGCTTCTTCTGGTTCAAAACATCTGCTTGGGTTTCAGAAGCCCACTTTCAGTCTTCAAGAGGTGGGTTATGCAGGAAAATAGTATGTGTTGAATGCATGCAGTCACAATATTACAAAAGTATGTGAAAGCTTGTCCTAGATTAAAATGTGTGTGGTGCTTGTTTGGTTTTGCTCATTGCTCTGAATTTTCTTTCTGCAGTTTTTGAAATGTCACACTGAAGATACAAATTTATGTTTTATCCATGGGTTGCTCATTAAAAGTGAGTTCAGGATGATAAAACAACAAAGTAGAACTTTTTTAGATAACAATACAACTGTATGTGAGACTACACAGGAAGTAAATATATTTTAGATGCCTGAGTTAGCTTGCAGTATAAAATGATGTTTTAACAAGTAGACATCAACTCAAAACGAAGCAATCCTGGGAAATTTAGGGATGGTTTGAATACAAAGTCACATAAGTAATCTTGAATGTAGTGTGGACAAGAGAAAAAGCCTTTTAGCTCCTGAAAAGAGTTTTACTGTTAGTGAGGCATATTAGGTACTGTCACATGAATATGCATATTCAGAACTTATATCAATGTCACATCATGTTTCTGGTATCTTGCCATTTAGTTCTTTACAGTGATCTACATTTTTCTTGAAATTTGTTTCTACATTGCATTCAATGCAGAATTTAGTATTAATGTGAAGTTGAAAACTTAACAGTTTTACTTCACTACTCAGAGTATCATAGAAGTTTCTATAAATGTCACTATGTTTGTCTTAAAAGTTTCCCCTTTGCATGTAGTTTAATTTAATTGGTATAGAATTATAAATCAGACACATTTTTTCTTAAAGAAAAATCCCAAAACTTGTGAATTAGTAACAGTACTTGACATTTGTAGTGAATTAAGTTTCTCTCTGTACATCCACATACCTCAGACAATTATTAGGATGCTATGACAGGTTAAGTTTTCAGCTGTTTTCCAAACTAATCTGTCTGATTGCACAAAAAAAACTACTTCATTGAGTGCTGGATAACTGTGATGTTTAATTCAGCTCATGAAGGAGTGAAATTTTCACATCACTCCTGGAACTGCTACGCACTGTCAGGCTTCCTTACTAGTTCTGTAGACCCTTCTTTTTTTAGAAAGATGTAATAAAAAGCAGTATTTTAAAAAAAATTTCTTATTTCTTTTTAGATACAAAGATTCTACCAGATCTCTTTCGAGTGAATGCCTTGGAAGTGACCAGCCAGTGATTTCACTTGGCCTGTCAGATTTTGCATTGGACATTCGCATGCCTGGGGTGACACCTAAGCAGGTGAGAGTATTGCAATTTTTGCCACTTAATTTTTTTTTAATAAGCTAGAAAAAAAATGCCTTCCCTACAGTATCACTTGCATGAAATGAACAAAACAGTCAGGATAACTTTTATAGATATACATATCGATGTGGAGAGAAAAGCAGGCAACAGAAAAGTAACCTCAAATGAGAGAAAAACCTTTTCATCTGATTCGTTTTATTTGTAAAATGTTGGTAAGACAGTAAGACAGTTAATGCTAGTATGACAGTTTTACTTGGAGTTGCAGTTTACACCAAATCTCAGACGATGCATCAGTGAATTTAGTTACATTGAATTGTACGTTGCTGCACTCTGCCAAGCTGGGAGAAAACAAGCAAAAAAAGGGGTAAGGATTTTGACCCAGTGTTTTTAACCCTCAAAATACTCCATGAAAGCTCCTGTAAAGAAGTTATAATGGTATACTCCTTCATGTATGAAGTTGATAATGTTCTACTGAACAAAGTGAGTAAAAATGAAGACAATTAAATTTTCAATTTTAAGATTCACTTGAAAATCTGAGATTCCACTGTCAAACAATATTTTTTTTTTCAGTGACTCATTGCGGGGAATTACATGTATCATTAAAAGGTCATCTCTTTTAGAGGGCTGCAGGTGCTTGAAAAGAGAAATATGTTGTGCTGCAGTAGATGATGACTCACTGTTGCAGATAGCACTTTCAGAAATGCTGGAGACAAAATGAGGCTTTCAAGTTGTTGGGGAGCACCTCTCTGGAACATGTAATTTGGAGCAAGAGGTGTCATTCCTGTGAATGCAAAACAGAGAGATAGTTTCTACTAGATATTACTTGTCTGTAGCAAAATAGTAAACTTCTCTTTCAGAAAGAGTGAAAAGTACTCTCTCAGTTCATCCAGGTACACCTTTGTAATTATGTTTTATTGATTTTACCTGAGGAGCCATTAGTTCAGCAGCTAGGAAACACATATGAAGAGATCAGTCAGTCCAAATTCCTATTTAAAAAAGCCCAAAAAAACCCAAAACCCAACAACATCAACAAAATGCTGTAATAGATAATAAGAAGGACATACTACTTTCCACAGCATGTGTTCCCCTTTTGCCTTTATGTACATGGAAAACTGAAATGCTACAGTCTACTGTAGATTTGAAGGAAATAAAAGGGAAGAAGCAGTAGAGGGGAACTTGCCCAATTAATTTCAAAAAAAAGTAAGTCAAAGTAATCAATGACTAGCCTTATATACTTTTATTTTCTTCTCTCAGTCTCACACGCCTTTCTTCTTATTTCCCTTCCTCCTTCCACAGTGTCCCACATTAACTGTACAGAAACCCATTTTGACAAGTTCAACAGCAAGAAGCAGTGGCAGAAAAGACAATCTCTGTTTCCTTCCGTTTCACAGATAGCCAACATCTTCATAGTTCTTGAGCTGTTAGTTCGCTTTTGTGGCAGAAAGAACACAGAAGTAAAGAATCCTCTTTAGAGAGGAAATCCTTATGTAGTAACTTCCTTCTAGCTCATTATCTTTTTCATGTACTTCTTTGCTCTAATTGTGGGCCCTTTAGTAAGAGCATTCTGGAGGTATGTCACTATTTCAGTTAAGATTAATTGCAGATCTGAGCTCTCAAGTGTAACAATTTAGATGGGAAAGGCAGGAAAAATTAAACAAAACAAAAAAAAGGAGCAGAAATTATCAGAGAAGATGTGAATGAGTTATAGAAAACATAAGAATATTTTTAGAGCAACACTAGTATGTTCTGTGTTATCTCTCCTTTGTCGTGCATATTCTGTGAAAAGAAGATCTTGTTTCAACTGCATTATAATGAATTCTGAATTCACTGTTTGGCCATTGTTTAGTACTTTCTGGAGACTTCACAAACTGAACTCTTTTGGCCTCTTTGCCTCTTGGTGTTAGTGCACACAGGACAGTCTTGTTTCTTATCTAGAGTTACACCTGGCTAACAGATGTATAGTGCAACTAACTGGTTCTTTGTTTACAAGTGTGTGACCTGCGGTAGACATACAATCAGAAAGTTCCTGTGACATCAGAACTGTTCTAGAAGGGTTGCAATCGTTGGTTATTTTGTCAAAAGTATCTCCAAGCTGAAAAAGGCAACTTCTGAGATAGTACTTCTGCCGAGTTGAGTTCTTCTGCAGCTTCATTGTAGGCAATTGTATTTAATCTTAATTTCAAGCCCCTTCATACTCCAGATTCTCAAATAATGCTTTTATGAAAACAGATGCTGAAAATTAGTTCTTTTGTATTCTAAGAATCTAACTTTCCGCATGTATTCCCTTAAATTAAGATGAATTTTTGTTACTACCAGTAAAGTTGTAACCAGATTATGAGCATTCATGTAATTGGTTTGGAATAATTGCTGTCTGAACTACTGAATACTCATAATTCAGGCACATTCAGCTAACATACAGCTTAAGTTCTATGAAATGTGTGACTGGTTCACGGACAAAATATGTACACATTTCCAAACAGGAGCAGGAAGGAAAAGGAACCCCAAATGATTTTGTATCATCTTCATCTTATGATGGCGGTGGTGTATAATTTTGGGTGATTGATTTCCAGATAGCTGTAGCCAAGTTAACAGTTTGTCCTTGGTAATGGTAGTTTAGTTGCATAAATTTAATTTGTATATTGTGTTGCCAAGGCTGGGGGAAAGATTGCCAAAGTAACTGCATTTTTTTTCCCAGTGAATTACTGGACTTGTAGCAGGGTGGAGAGGCCACGATCTGCCTTATATTGAGTAGCTGCAGCTGCTCCATGGGGATATCAATGGGAACCAACCACAGAGATGGCTTAGGAGTGTAGTACCTGTACAGAAATGCCCTGAGTTATGTGTTCCTTTGGCACAGGCACCACACATGAACATCCCCATGAAACTGTTTCTACTGTGTGAAGCATTGCTGCCATAGACTCTCAAAGTTTGGGTATAGGGTTCTAAATGAAATTGTACTTTAAAAAAAAAATCGTCTACTTCTGAACCCAGGTTAAGCAAAAAGGTAGAACATTTTCTTTTCTGTTTCTAGAAGGCTTTAGTGTGTTCATTGTGTAAATGCATTTAACGAGTGTACACAAAGGTATTCACATCAGTTGTATCAGCTGACCCCTGTTAATCCTTCCCATCTTCTGGCAAAAGCACAAAGCATGGTTTCTTATCTGAGCACATCACTGCTGTGTAATCACATGTTGGTGTCACCATTGTACCTATCCTTCCTTCTCAGTTGCATTTAATCGTTTACACCTATTTGCAGTGTCCTCTTTTAAATTGGGTTTGAAATTTTTCATAGCAGGGGTTAAATCTTCATCTGTTCAGATGTCCTTATGAAAATGAAATTCCTGTTAGATTTTGAGTTCACAGGTGTAGTGAAATTCCAGTAGGTGATGTATTTCCTTTCCTAAACAGCCTTAAAAGTTGGGAAAAAAAGCTTTAAAATAGTTAATAGTTTAGCCATCAACCTAATAACCACTTTGATGACCTTACAGCCTAATGTCTGTTACATGTAAATAAACTATGACAATTAATTTTTTTATAGTAGTAATCTAGATAACATATATCATCTTTGGCCAAATATCTCAGTAAAGTAGATCATATTTTTTACAGATGGTCCTTTTCTGTATGTATTGATTTGTTCAGTATTCCTACATTCATCTTCAGAAACTGTAGAAAAGTTTTGATGTTTTGTTTTTATTCTTTTAATTCTAAATATTCCCGAATTAAAGGTAATTTCTGTTCTTCTGTCTTTTGATAGTCTGATACCTACCTCTGCATGTCAGTACGCCTGCCAATGGATGATGAAGCCTATGTAGGTGAGTATTGGCTAACTGGAAGAATCTGAGCAAGCCATTTTGAAGAGCCTCAACATTTTCTTTTTTCTCTTTGAGTCATATTGACATAATTTTTGGCTGTCAGAGTTTCCAAAATGCACTCATCATGGCTAATGTGGAAACAAACTAGAGAGAGCTGCTTAGAGTCAAGATAACAAACTGTATCTGAAGAGATTCATGAGTAATTGTAGTTTAGGAGCTGCATGCAGATGCCTCTGGCATGTCAGTACCTAGCAGTCCCATTTATAAAGTATTGGCTTCCTGTCTCTGGACAGATACTTAATTCTGCTCTGCTGAGCAGGCTGTTTATTTACCTTTTGGTACAGGCTGCAAATCCTTTGCACTTACAGCGAGTGTTGGCTACAGTAAGACTTTACTAATCTGGAAGAAAACCCAAAACCAAACCCTCTTACCTCTTTTTTTTTTCCCCTTCCTTTTTTTTTTTTTGTCACGGCATGAATAAGATGGAAGACAAATAGAAGGAAATACTGTGTTAGTTTAAAAATGCTGTGATCATACAGATTCACAAAACAACACTGTTCAGAAAGCGTTCAAGATAGTTTTAATGCATCTTGTTTGTGAACACAGTTGTTTAGGTAGAGAGAAGGCTTGTTTGTTTGGCTGAAGGTAGTTTCACTATCAGAACATGCTATAAACTGAATAAAAGGAAATCATGAGACTATAAAATGTCTGTATTTTTCTTTGTTACATTCCGTTGTATTCTAGGATATTTCTGTTTAACAAAAATGCGATGGAAATCCTGCATTGTTTTTTATTTAATGTATTAGAAACTATTGTTCCACATGGATTTACTCATGGAAATCCTTCAGAAATAAAATACTGTGTTTTGATTATCATGTTCCATTACAGTAACTAAAAAACCTTGAGTACGTTTTCTTCAGTACTTTCTCTGTGTATCTGTTTTGTAAAGAAGTGAGAATCTGACCTCACATTTTCATTGTGAGTACAAGCTCAGAAGGAAAAATATACATGAAAAGTATTGAGTGTTCATTCTCTGGTAAACTATGCTTGCTGTGCTGCGTATGCAATAGACTCTTCTGCTGTCATTGATTCACAGAAAAGCAAAACTACTAACTGCCTTTTAATTTATTATTAGGTTACTGCACATCTAGTTCTGTTACTTGGTGTGTACATATGTTAAAGGAACATAGACTTTTTTCAATGGTGTGTGTGTTTAAAAGGACTGACTGAAAGAATTTGCTTTAAAAGTGATAACTGCAAAATCTCAATGTGAATCATGCCATGCAACCCATTTTGTTTTTTTTCTGAAGACTTAGAGACTTTCAGGTTTTGGATGTTTATAGGTTATTGACCTGATTTTTATAGGATTTAGCCACCTTTCTAGTGATTACTGTGCTTGAGTACATGTCATTACAAAGCAGAATAAGGTCTGGACAAAGAAACCATTTTAGCTGGAAGGTGGAGCTTTGAAGCACAAGAGGACCTTGATAAGCAAATTTAAAAAAAAAACACAACCCTTGTTATGTGAACATGAAGTGTCCCCATGTTAGCATTCATTACAACCCCTTAGGTTTGGATGGTTTAAGAATGAAACAAAGTTATGTGATGTTTTTTTTCCTCTTACATCACTTCTCCCCAAACTGAATAAGCATATGGTCAATCTTAAGCATGTGATCAGTTCCATCTTGCTTCAGTAAAATTACTGAAAAGTGTTCTCTCTGGAAAAGATTTGTCAGAGTTTTACAGTAGGAATCACAGAATCACAGAATTCACAAGGTTGGAAGAAACCATAGAGAGTCCAACCTATTACCTAACCTATTACCAACCTATTACCCAACACCAGACCATCATCTAGATCATCTAGATCATGGTACTAAGTACATCATCCAATTTCTTGTTAAACACATCCAGGGATGGTGACTCCACCACCTCCCTGGGCAGCCCATTCCAATGGGAAACCGCTCTCTCTGTGAAAAAGTTTTTCGTAACATCCAGTCTAAACCTCCCCTGATGGAGCTTGAGACTGTGTCCTCTTGTTCTATCGCCAGTTGCCTGAGAGAAGAGACCGACCCCCACCTGACTACAACCTCCCTTAAGGTAGTTGTAGAGGGCAATGAGGTCTCCCCTGAGCCTCCCCTTCTCCAGGCTGAACAATCCCAGCTCCCTCAGCCGTTCCTCATAGGGCTTGTGCTCCAGCCCCTTCACCATCCTCGTTGCCCTTCTCTGGACACGCTCCAGCAGCTCAACATCTTTCTTAAACTGAGGGGCCCAGAACTGGACACAGCACTCGAGCTGTGGCCTGACCAGTGCCGAGTGCAAAGGAAGAATAAAATCCCTGGTCCTACTGGCGACACTATTCTTGATACAGGCCAGGATGCCATTGGCCTTCTTGGCCACCTGGGCACACTGCTGGCTCATATTCAGCTTCCTATCAACCAGCACTCACAAGTTCTTCTCTGCTTGACCACTTTTCATCGCCTAAGAGATGAGCTATTCATTGAAGTTTGTCCTTAAATACTTCAGAATACTGTTAAGTGTTGTGAAGCTATTAACTTGCATGCATGTATTTTGTGTAGTTTAAATAAGCGTAGAAGTTTGGCACAAAGAGAATGAATACTTCTTTTTAGAAGGGTAGACTCCATATTTCTATGGTTTAAGTAGAATCTCCCTTCATTGTATTCCAAATAAATGGTGTAATTAACTTTCCTTAAAACATTGTTTTGATTTGTGATAGAAATATCTAAAAACTAGCATATGAACTGTGTCTCTGTCACAGTTGTTGTTTAGTGATATATTGAGAAGGTAGTGTGGGTTCTGAAGAGCTTCAACATGAGGATGTGTGAATACACAAAACTGAAACAATAAACTGGATTTCTGAGACGGTTTGATGGAAAAGCTGAGGCAGAACCTTCATCTTCTTCCTTCAGTTCAATTTATTTGCAAATAATGCTGCTAAGTAAATGCCTTCTGTAGTTTTACACTTTAAAAGAACACTTTTGTGACCAAGTGTCCTTACAATTTGACCAAGACTCACTAGTTAGATCCTTTTTTAACTAGTTTTTTCCTATTCTTACCCTTATTTCTTCCCTTCTCCAAGACATCGTGGAAGAGGAAGTTGCTGCAGGATATTTTTGTTGCATATTGGTAAAATATAAGAGCCTTGGAAGAGAGAGCTTCTCTTTTAGTGTTATTTGTGAGCAAAAATACATTTCTAAATAATTAGAAAATTTCTTCTGTAACCTTTTTTCAATGCAATTATTAAATTTGTATTTGAGGACTTGGAATTCAGGCTTCAACTTTGCTGTTCCCCTAAAGACATTCATGCTTGCACAGGGGCAGTGGGTATAACTTTGTACTGAAAAACTGGTGGAATAGTGCACCGGGATTTGCCAGCTTGTTCAAAGTCAGTTTTCAGACATTACCAGAATAAGGACCTCATCAAACTTACTTGTGAAGGACCCACTAGGAAGAGAAGTTAGAGTTTTGCCCTGAAGGTCTTTTTCAGGCGTGCATCTGTATATTTTTGCAGATGTGATTAGTTTTCTGTATTGTGTTCTTTAGTGGAGGGTCATACTGTCAAGGCTGAGTTTTCTGCTTGAACCAGTTGATATTTTTCTTTCTCAAAGGGCTGTGAATGCTTGGGGTAGAGGGCAGTGTTTGTGTGGTGGGTTGGTGTACATTAGGCTTAATGTTAGGAACGTGATTTAGATGATGGGATGGTGTTAGGTAATAGGTTGGACTTGATGATCTCAATGGTCTTCTCCAACCTTGTTAATTCTGTGAACATACTTTTGTTCCTGTGAAATGAAATAGCTGTGAGATTAATATGTAAAGGTATTAGTAACATTAATGAGATTAATATGTAAAGGTATTAGTGACATTAGTGAGATTAATATGTAATTTTTCAAGAAAGTATCATTCCAACTATATTTTTAAAACACACTGCAGTTTTCTTCTGCATCGTTTGATGAACGTTTTTGAATAAGCAGTCTTTGGCTGGGTCTTTAATGGTACAGGCATTGATAAAAATCACTTTTTCACTGCTAAGCTTTAGAGATAGCTGGAAGGTGCTCTACAGACACTCACAAAAACCGAATCTGACAGCAACCCACTCGGCAAATAAACTTGACTATCATCTGCACCTGCTTGTATTCATTCACATGGGTGACCAGTAAATAAATTTTTTCTTACTGACTCATGGTAAGTCCCTGTCAGATTGTGCTGTAGAAATGAAATCAAGCCTTCTACATTTCAATACATAAATTGAAACAATTTGATGGTTTATTATTTTTCAGCCTTAAATAACTGAGGAGTGTGGGTTTGTTACTTTAGTATGGCATACATAAACTTTCCTATTGCAAAGCAATGATGTCTTTGTTGTATTGAAGGCGTTTACTGTCTCCCTAATTTGTCAAACTCTGAACACTGAATTGTGTTTGCCTGAGAAAGTAAGTCAGATTTCAATTTAGTATGTACACCAAAACTGCTACTGATATTTTAGTGGTCATTTGTATCACTCCTCCGTGAATTAAAAAATATTTAACTATTTAGCAATCTTCTGTTCATTACTGTAAAGCGAGGAGGCTGTCAGCTAGGAAAGTAAAGGTTTTTGTCTGATATTTCTTAAGCCTTGGTAGCTATGGTCCCCAGCACAGGGGATCAGAGTTGATCAGAGGGATGGAGCACCTCTCCTGTGAGGAAAGGCTGACAGAATTGGGATTATTCAGCCTGGAGAAGAGAAGGCATCAGGGTGACCTAACTGTGGCCTTCCAGTGCCTGAAGAAAGATGGAGAGAGTCTTTTCATAAGAGCATGGAGACAAGGGGAAATAGCTTCAAACGAAAAGAGGATAGATTTACATGAAATATCGGGAAGAAATTCTTTACTGTGAGGGTGGTGTGAGACACAGGAACAGGTTGCCCAGAGACGCTGTGGGTGCCCCATCCCTGTAAGTGTTTGAGGCCAGTTTGGATGGAGCTCTGAGCAGCCTGGTCTAGTAGGTTTCCCTGCCCATGGCAGGTGATTGAAACTAGATGAACTTAAATGTCCTTTCCAACCCAGGCCACTTTATCATTCTGTTACAGGTGCTGCATTTGGCTTGTACCTCATGTTAATTTGTATGACTTTTACAACCTAAGACTTTTTAAATGTTGGGGGTTTTTTATAAACTCTCTTTGGAAGGTTGTAGGCCTGGATGTGCTGATAGGAAAATAACTATAAAGGAACCATACTGTAACCAACTGTGCAAAGCTCTCTAGGCTCACAGGAAGTACTAACTGGGAGGTTTTTCAATGCCTCCTTCAGAAGCAGTGATGAGGTCTATCAGCTAAAATAGTATATGCAATGTCTCACATAGAAACTGATTTTGCTTTGTTAAATGT
The DNA here is from genome assembly GCA_013399895.1 of Serilophus lunatus. Lineage (NCBI taxonomy): Eukaryota > Metazoa > Chordata > Aves > Passeriformes > Eurylaimidae > Serilophus > Serilophus lunatus. The sequence goes on from VXBA01005454.1 coordinate 253,789, forward strand.
GGTGCATTATCTTCTTTTAGTAAGAGTAGCATTTATTAAGTTATTTGTAATAAGTTTTAAATAGTGCTTAAAGATCCTATGCACTAGAATGTCATTGTAACAGGCACTGTGTGGAGGAAATAAAACCCTCACACTCTCATTAGAGTAAATACTCGTGATGGGAGAGTGGCAGAGAAATGAAAAGAAACAGATATTATTGAACACCAGGATAGTTGGTGGCTTTAGCAAGTTAATGGCCTAACCTTCAATTTTAGCTTTATTGAAGGCTGTCCTTATAGGTGTTACTTACACTACATTTTGTACAGGTAACACTTTTGACATTAAAGTTTCACATGTGTGTACTGCTTATAAGCTCCTTCAGGTAATCTCTCACTTAAATTGATAACAGCAGCTTAAAACACCTGAAAACTAAGGTGAGAAATCCAAGTAAAATGACCCATTCCCTCTTCTGTATGAGAGCAAACTGTAGTTTCACTACTGTTATTGATAAAACCATAAAAACAAAAGGTCTTTCTGTAACATAGATTACGTTTTTAGCTATGAAATGAGTAGAATTTGCTTGTAGGAAAATAAAGATGTGAGATGGTCTCTAGACTGTAATCTTCCTGGCAAATTTTACACTTCTGAATTCATGTGTGGTATTCAAAGTACCTTCACAGGGCATGTGAGTGCATCTCTTACTTCCCAAACCAAGCCCTCAGCTGTGCCTCATTTCATTTCAATCTGACCACATGCCTTATGTCTTCAAGATAGAATTTGACTTGCATGCCTTGACCTTTAGCTAGTTTTTCTCACTTTTCACAACAGATCTCAGTTCCAAAAATTGGTTTAGAAGCTATTTGATTAATTCTTTTTCTTTCTTGAAATTGGGAGAATAATCCACATCATTGTTCACTTCAGGAGCCCTGCCTCAATTCTGTGTCAAAATACTGACTTCAGAGTGCAGATAAATCTATAAATCTTGGGAGCAGAACAGTGTTTCAGTGGTTTGCAGCTTCACTATCTCTCCATGATAAGAGCAAAAAGAAACTTATTAAAGACTCCTCAGTATCTATATACATGTAAGGGCAGGAGTTACTTGTTTTGGGAATTTTTGCCGTAGTACAAGGTTAAAAACCCTCCAATGTCTTTGTAGAGGAGAGAAGAAAAATTCCACTGCTTTTCCTACAACTGACACATCTTTTCAGTAGTAATAAAGGAATGTAGCTTGCTTTATTTTTGGAAATGTTGTCACTGTACATTCATGGTCAATATTACTACAGTGTGATGCTGGTAAACTTTTTACTATACTAAAGAGGATGATAAGCATCTTTGAAACAAAAAACAGTGTTATCTGTGGCATAAGATGAAGAACTGACATTTGAAAGGTGAACATTCACGTCTAGGTTTGTAAGAATGAGAAAAATTTGTGCTGAATGAGATCGTGTTCACTTTAAACAAGTCTTGTTTTCCATTCCAAAGGGTTTCACCTATTAGTGAGAATTAATCATAATCCCTTCTTGGAACTGATGCCCCAAGAAAGATGCAGGAAAAATGTAAACCAGGTAGAACACTGGAAGAAGATAACACTAATGCATAAGATTTAGTTGCTTCTAACTTCAACTGACTGTTTTTATGTTTTATGAAGAAGTATTATGCAATTGCAAGTGCAAATTTCAAAGGTATGCTGAAATTGGGCTGGTAACAGTAACATTTTGTGTTTTGGGATACATTGATGTGTTAACTAAGTGCCATATTTAACCTATGGGGAAAATGCTGTGGGTTAGATTGAGAATATAGAGTTACATTTTCTTGATGACTTAGTGAGGCACAGTGTTTAGCTTGGAAGGCAGGCTGATGGAATGAAAATGTAAAAGCTTTTAAGTGGAATGCAGAGGACAAATAAATGGCTATAGGCATACATAACCTTATTTATGGTATTTCAGAGAATGCTCCTGCTTATGTCACTTACGGTGAGAGTATGGGTAGCTTACTTCTTTTGCCATTTTGTTTTTCAGTTGACTTTAAGCCTCATGCCAGCATGGACACAGTCCACCACATGTTACTCTTTGGATGTAATGAACCCTCTTCTACTGAAAATTACTGGTAAGAGCTGCAAGTTGCTTTCATTATTACCCAACTTGGTTTTGGTGTTAATTGCTTCCACATAAATCTTTTCCAGTGTCAGAGATTTCTTGGAAAAGTGGAAAAATTTGGAATGATGAAAAAGCGTATGACAGTCTAGTTTTTCCATGCTTGAAGTGTTTATTTTTTAATAACTCCTCTGTAAGGTGGAGAAAAATACCTGTTTTCCAATTCTTCGTGGCTACTTGACTGTCTTCAAGAAGAAGACAGGAGCTAGTGTCACTGGATACCAAGAAATCTAAGCTGCATCTATAGTTGGCTGCTTTCCTGTGTTTGAAGGATTGTATCAGGTGTCCAGGATGAAACTGAGAGAAAAAGAAGCTGAAGAAGATTCTCTTTATCAAGTGGTTTGGTATCTGACTTGCCCTTCAAAAGCAGTGAGAACAGAGGGAAACTCTCAGAGCCGCTAAAAATGAGTGTGGGGAGCCAAAGAGGAGAGAATGTGAAGCTGGGTGAAAATTAATGGTCTGACTAGTAATTTTGCATATTTTCAAGAGAGTGCAGATGAGGTGTTTTTGCTGATGCTGCAGAGGTTTATATGAATTGTTCTGGTCTGTAGAACAATTTTAATATGGGTTTTCTGACAGTGCTGTGTAATCACAATTCGTATTTAAAGTATTTAGCAAAGAAGTTAACTAGAGCTGGAATTTAGAACTACTAGTATGTTACAATGTATAATAATACACATGTTTTGGGGAGATGATTTGATTAATATTTTAAACATGCAACAGGTTTTCTTCAAAAGGTTCATCTTTTTACCTATCAATTCACAGTTCTAATATTGAAAATGTCTTATCTTACAAGAAAAGCAGATGCTTAAGAAGTTCAGATAGTGAAAGCAGTTTTATTAATTTCTTTTCCTAGCAGACAGCTGTTCTGTGTTCTTTTTATTTTACCTTATATGATAGAATATACTTCTTGAATACTTCAATGTTAAAAATGCATCAACATAAAAGTGTTTCTATTGTGTCCTCCTAAAAACAGCTTAGTTGAGTATCGTGTTTAAAATTAAGTAGATTGTGCTGTAGTTTGTTTTGTTTTCATATATATGGAATTAGTTTTATTACAGCCTTGAAATAATTCGTATGTGATAGAATTATATGGTTACAGATTGAACAGAACTTGTGTTGAGATGAATTTATGAGATGATGTCTAAGTCACATCTGGCTGATGTTCTGAAAATGTAGAGGAAATATATCAAAAACCAAAAAACAGTTTTTCAAAGCTGAATCAGACTCAAATCCCCCCAGTTTGCGACTACCTTTCAGGTAGTTTTTGCTCCCTGGTTGTATCTTCACTCTTCCCGCAGAAGAATGATTGCCCAGCAGAAAACTGATCAGTGAAGTCTGTGCGGTGTGGCAGCTAATGCTGCTTTTGTTCTTGATGGCTGTACTTAACAGCTACCTGTCAAACGATGAAATACCTACTTAGTTGTGGCAAATTGAGTTTGGCTGCATGCCAGGTTCCCACCAAGCTGGTCAATCCCTCTCCTCCTCAGCAGATTGGGGAGGAGGGAGAATCTAAGAGGTAAAAAAACCTCACGTGAGTCAACATAAAGGCAGTTTAATAAAGCAAAAGAAAGGCTTTGTGCAGAAGCAGAGGAAAACAAAATATTTTACTCTCCAGTTCCCATCACCAGGCAGTAACCAGCCACTTCCCAGAAAGTAGAACTTAAGCACAAGTAATGGTTGCTCTGGTAGACCAGTAAATAACAACGCCCCACCTCCTTTCTCCTAGCCTTTTTTGTTGGGCAGACATGATATGGTATGAAATATGCCTTTATTCAGCTCGGTGAGTCCTGGCTGTGGCCTCTCCCAGGGTCCTGCACACCCACAGCCTGCTGGTGAGGGGAAACATTGGAAGGACAGCCTAGATTCTGTGGGAGCAGTGCTCAGCAGTAACTGCAACACTGGTGTGTTATCAGTACCTTTCTAGCTACCCCTACACAACATGGTGTTGTGGGCACTGCTGCGAGGAAAATTAACTGTCTCAGCCACACAATGCGTTAGTGTTGTCTTTAAATCTGATCTGTCCAGGTTTTCATATGCAGGGTTTGAGTAAATCTTGCTATTTTTTGTGTATTTAGTTTCAGAGGTGTTGTGTTTGCGTTCTCAAAATGAGAAGCTGTTTATTCACTGTCTCATCATTTCATATCCCTGTTTTTCCAACAGTTTGCAACTAGTCATCTTGCTCTGCCCATAGTTATCTGCAAGGCTAGAGAGAAAATCGTGTGTTCTACATAAAACGACTTTAGACATCTGCATTTATGTCTTTGACACACTTGAATAAGCTTGAATAAATGCCTGTTTGCTATGTATCATATGTGTGTGCAATTAATGTAGTATTTTTGTGCATAGACGTACATGTGTGTATATACATACACATGCATATTTCTATGAATATCTAGGTTGCAAATATGTTCATTTAATCGTTCAGATGTGTTGAAACTGTTTTACACTTTTGTAAGTCATTGTAGAAAGTATGTATAGTTTAAAAGCAAGTATTTTCCTATTCAAATTGGCTAGAGATCTCTGATCTGATTTTGTCATTCTGACAACTGTGTATTGTTTGTCTTTGTTGTTTTTTCTTTTGTAAATTTCTATTCCTTTTGTTACATGCGGTCTAGCAAGTGATGACTTCATTTGCTCCTCCACCTGCTAGAGGAAAGAGTGGTTGTTTGAGGACATTGTAAGACTTGTTTAACAGGGATCCTGGCCTTTTTTCATGGTCAACATCCTTACAGAGACAGGTTTTATTCAATTAAGGCACACCACATTAATTTTGTTTCTTTACTGTTTTTTCTTCATCGAATTTCTGGGAAACATCAGTAGTATGATTTGTAATCATTTTTAGGAGCATTAAAACATGTCAAGTGAAGAGTTACTTCTTATACCTCCATGATGTGGCGAAGTTGTCCTATGGAAGAATAGGCCTTTAGGAGCATTCAGAAGGCAAGGACAAAACTAATTTTTCCATGGTGTGAAGTTTCATTCATGACAGTTTTGAATGGAGAGGAATGGAAGAGAGGAAGATACAGTATCCAGACAACTCTATGTGGATCAGCTGCTCTCGGGCCATAGCCATACTGAGCCAAAATCTGTGATGTCCTTCAGGCCTTCTGCTGCCTTTGGGATAGTTTGACACTATTTATGCAAATGTCCCTGGCCTCCTGAAAGGCTGTCAAATGGTGTGGGACTTGCACTGGCTCCATTTGCAACATGGTGGAATCTTTATGTGAAAAAAATGCTAAAGGTGCACACAAGCATTTCCCCCTTCTTGAAAAATCCTGACTCTTCTAAAACAAAAAAAAATCTCCCAGGTCTTATTGTCTCAGGTATTGCTTGGTGCACCAAAAAAATGGTGTAGCTGCTTCTGGTTTTTGATCATAATTGACCCTAAAGACAGTTCAGCCACTATGACAAGAAGTTTTTTCTGAGCTGACAAACTGTGCTGAAATTGAAGTAACATGCCTGAACTGATTGATCAAAAGCTGAGATTGTCCGTGGATAATCAAGAATACACTTGAATGATTTAAAAGAAAATGTTGAATTATTCAGAACTTGTGAGTTTCCTGGCAAGACAAGTCTTGTGCTTCGTCACACCCAACACTGAAATGAACTCCCATGAATGAGGTGGTTCATAGGCAGAGCCTTTATTCTGAGATCAGGGAGGGCAACTTTAAATTGTTATCTAATCTAAACAAATGTATAAGTAAAGGTCATAGATCACCACCCCTTAGTTCCTCTGTCAGACTAGCTGTTTCTTTTGGCAGGAGAGGATGGTTTTGGAAGCCTTTGCCATCAATAGCTCAGTAGAGGTTCCAAATGATGTCAAGGCTGGTTCATGGAAGTACTTGCATTTCACTGCACACAGGAGAGGCAGGACAATAGAAAGAGTTGTATTTCTGAGTGTGGTTTCTTAACATTATCACTGCCCCAGATTGTTCTGCAACATTCAGTTCAAGACCTAAAAATGATCATTTCTCTTAATCAATCACCTCAATTACTTTTTTTTTTTTACAAGTCTTGGTTAAAGGTGTAGATTATAATAGAGGAAGAAATACAAAAAATTCTTTGTTACCAATGTAAATATTCTAACAGGATAGCCAAATAACGATCTTGCTGACATAATGAAATATTTTAATTCCAGTCAAGGTAACCAGTCAAAACCCCAGTGCCTTGAGGTTACCTAAGATTGAGGGGAATGCCTTTGGGAAGTCCAGAAAAGTTTTCAAAAAACCCAAAGATCCAAGAAGCAGTCAGAAAACTCTATCTTTGTGCCTTTACCTCCCCACCTCACTCACAGATTTTGACAAAATCGGTTGTTAGTACAATATTACATAATATGCATTTATAATCCATTTTTAAGGCATTCTGTCGTACTCATTTTGTTTAAAATTTAATTTTTCCCCTGCTTTTAAATCTGTTCATCAGTTGTATTGCCTCTTCTTTGTTTTTTTTCCTGAAAACTTGATGTTTCAAGATCAGCACTGATTGCTAAATGAAAGGGTTGGCCATTTTTAAAACAAAATGAAAGATCAGTGTCTATATTTTATCTTTCTCCCCTTCAGTCTTCCTCCTTGTCCATCACAGTCCTCCATTGACTAACATCTCTTGAAGAAAGTTTCAAACAGCCTGTGCAGGTTTTTTTACCTAACTAATGTATTCTTAAAAATAACGTGATATAAATGAAGGCTATCTGGCCCAGTGTGTGGTGGTAAAACTAGGACTGTGCTTATAGTTTCTGCTAGTGTTCCTCCTAAATAATCTCTTCAACACATTTCTAAACTGTGCAACTCGATACTTGGTTAGACCCCTGAAGTCTCTTGGTTCTTTTATATTGCAGCAGCGTAGTTTTCAGCTGCAGCTGTATCATCAAAACATTTCATTTACCTTGAAATAAGTTTTGGTTGTCCATTGGTGGATGTTTGATGGGGAAGATGATCAAACTGTTATTTGTGAATGTCTAGAAATACGTGTTGTGAGGATCATTAATGAAAAGGAAGAAGTGGCATGTTCTCTTTTGTCTTGATACTCTGATGTTTATGGCAATGTTTTCTATCAAAAATAAATACCCTAGCTGGGTTGCATTAAGACTCAGTGAGGTCACAGAGGGGCATACTGTCCTGCTGAAGTGGGGTGACATACATGCCAGAAGAGCTGGTTATCTCTGAGGGTACATGTGGCCCAGCCATCCTCAACAGAAATGTTACTGAGCCCAGTGGATGTCCTGGTCTTCTATGCTTTTTCACTCTTCCTCAAACTGTGTGGCACTCTGTTGTCCCTAAAATTTCTGGTGATTGAAACTGTGCCTTGTATCTACAAACATTTTTCCAGGTCTCATTTTACGAGCAGTAAGTAGCATAAGAGGCTGCACCACTTTGGTTTGGAACGAAACCCTGGCATGAGTACTAGCCTTCATCACATCTGGCTTGGATCAGTTGATAGTCTGAGTAGTTTTCAGAGTGAGGCTTTCTAAAAGTCATACCTGCACCTGTAGAATGACTTCTACAATGTGTGCTCAGTGCCTTGATGCTTTCCCATGGAAGAAGGTACAAATACATCCCATAAATAAACCTTTTCTCTAATAGAGGATTGAGGAGAATCATCTTCTGTGTGGCTGAAAAGCTCCTTAGGGTCCTTTGTTTGGCTATCCATTTATATAATCATGTCTTCTACACCCACATAGAGCAGTCAGTGTCTTCTTGGATGTGGTCCAGGTACATTCTATCTGTACAACTGTGTCTGACTGGCCTTCTACAGGTTTGGTAGTGTCTCTGCCCCAAGGTTACCAGTTCTTTAAGATAGGTATCAAGTTATCAAGAATTTATCAGTCTTTGAGAATTTTTGGTGACCCTTAGTGTCACCTGCAAGGTTAGCTGCAGAGGCTAGCACAACTCAAGCTCTCAGTTATTCTAAGTACTTGGGACCTGGTTTTGATCTGCAACTTGGCAAATTCTTTTTTTTTTTTTTTTTTCCCCTGGGATTTTTTGGCGCGGTTTGTTTTGTTTTGTGATTGGTTTTGTATGTGTGTAATTTTTCTTTTTATGAAAAACAAGAAAATGCCCAGTGGAATAGAAATTAAAGCAGTGAGTTTTCTTTAAGTACAGGGAAGAGCATGAGAGCCTGCTATCTGTGGGTTCAAATACAGCTTCCTGTCACATTTTTTGACAAAGATTTTTAAATTACTTTTGAATAACTGATTTTAAGGTAAAGCTTTATTGGCTTGTGATTTTGGTTTTTTTTTCTTTGTGCATGAGTCCTGTCCCTCTGTGTAAATACAGCAGCTATTGTCATTTTGTGTCACTTGAGCTAATAGTGCTAGAAATTTTCATATAGTTCATTCTCACAAAAGGTTCTTTTTTTTTGTCTCTGGCAACTATACTGACAGAGCCTATTAGAACTGTCTGTGATTTTTGTTACTGGTTGCTTAACACTGTCTCAAAGCAGAGGTAGGTAAATAAAAGAAGGTGGAAAATCTACTGATGTCTGTGAAAGCAATTTACATTAAAAGAGCTGTGTTTAATCAACATACATCCAAAAACATCTTCAGAGATACCAAAAACCTGTTTTGCATCTTGCTGTTTTCAAATTTCAAAATTTAAATAATAATATTCCCTTTTCTTTCCTCATATTTTTAGGGACTGTGATGAAGGAACATGCAAAGATAAATCTAATATTTTGTATGCTTGGGCAAGAAATGCTCCACCCACCAGACTACCCAAAGGTATTGTGTCTTTAATGTGGAGTTCTTGTGTACAGGGGCAAGTGAAAAAAGAGGATGTGGAAATAAGCACCTGGCATATCTAGGAACCTCCTGTAATATTTTTATTTTGTCTACTTGGTGGACAGTGTGTAAATATGAGTCTCATAGACTATGAAATTTAATGTACTAGCTAATATACTTGAGGTTTTTTGTATACTATTTGCTACAACATGAGTTTCTGCAGGGGGGAAAAAAGGCTAAGGGAGAGATAGCTCATATATCACATGATATAATGTTTAATTTTATATAGCATTAACCTTGCATTTCCTGCTATATGCTACTGGAAGGTTACTATCTGTGTATCTTTCAGTAGCACACGAACTATATTAAATATATTTATATGCTTGGGAAAACACAAACAAGTTCAATCTAAGCATTGAATTTTTCTGTGTCTTAAGTATACTCTACAATTTAATGCAGTTTTGATTTCATAATGCTTTTTATGCAGTTGAGCAACATGCTTATTTACCCATTTTCTTATATGACAGACAACTCCACTGAATTAAGACTTTTAAAACTACTGCGAGTGTAGTGGTATGTCTGGAAAACAGAGAGAGAAGTGTTTCTTTCTAATGACCATGAAGAGTCCTAGAAATGTCTACCACCTGTATAGCCTCAGTCTGAAAATACCTTTAATTCTAAAAAAATGTTTCTTTTGTCTTTTACTGTCTATTTTCATAACCAGGAGCAGTGTTTCTTTTAATAATCCATCTACATATTTATCAACATGAATGTTGAGTCAATTGTCAGAATGTCAGTTTAAAAAGTTGTTAGTTGGAGGATTCTGTGGAAGCTTTGCTGTTAAAGCCCAGTGAGCAACATTTTCTTGTTTCTAAGCTGTCCAAAAGCTTTGTGGGAACTATTCATAATGATGCCTCATTTTTGCACAGAGGTGCTACAGTTCCATTTATAAGTAAGCTTTGCCTATTACTATGGGATTCTCTGACCAAATATGAAGAAATTACTTTCTCTTCTTTTTTGGAAAGTGTTCATGGTAGAATTGGTTTAGAGAAATCCCTTTTGATGATACTGATACTTTGCTATTATTTGAAATTACTTGAAACTTCTCTATTCTCTTCTGTATCTGTGCTTGCTTCTGTCAACAAGTAACATAGATTTATTATTTCCTCAAGATTTTTTTCTGCATACAGTATTAATTTACATCTCAAAATATTGTACTGCAGATGTTTCTCAATGTGTACTTAGTAAGTCAGTGTTAATCAGTATCGTATACAGGTTATATGAGAAATGAAAGTCCTACCAAATCCTACATGGATGACAAAACTTCATTTTTATTTTGAATTTGGTTTATATAGTTTTATTTTTTATATGTGTGCACGTATATAATCTGTATGAATATCCTTTGTTTGAAAGGATTCTCTGCATAAAGCAGGTATCTGTTCATTAATACCTGAGTTATGGTTGTAGCTTCTTATTCTGTTTGAGGACATGTGTTGTGCTGATGGTTTTCCTGGGTTTCAGGACTTCCAATTTTCTTCATTGGAGTCTCAGTGAAATCTTCTACCCCTTCACTTTTAGCCATTACAGTGATTGGTATTTTTTTGTAAGATTAGTGATGGTGAACCAACTTACATTTTATTGTTTCTGAAAACAATGCATTTTTCCTTCTCTTAGGTGTTGGATTCAGAGTTGGAGGAGAAACAGGAGGCAGGTATTTTGTGCTCCAAGTACACTATGGAGATATTAGTGCATTTAGAGGTATGTATTTTGGAAATTTGTTCTGTGTGTTGAATTGGCTACAGCATCAAAAATCTTTACGTGTACAAAATAATTTTTAGTGCAATTTGGCAAGGTAAAGATAAGTGGGCATATTTGCAATACAGTTTGTATGTTAACTTGACTTTTTAGAATTGATATATCTCTATAAATGTTTGAAAGGTGAACATATTTTTTTCCTTCAAAAAATGTTGAGGAAATGACTTAAAAGTGTAGGTAGAAACCTCTCTCATCCCTTCCTCATAGCAGACATTCTCTAGTCCCTTGATCATCTTTGTGGCCCTTTGCTGGGCTCTCTCTGTGTCTCCGCTGTACCAGGGAGCCCAGCACTGGACACAGCACTCCAGGTGTGGCCACACCAGCAATGAGTGGAGGGGAAGGATAACCCACACCAACCTGCTAGCAATGCTTTGGCTATTGCAGCCTAGAGTACCTTTTGCCAGGGCACACTGCTGGCTCATGTTCATTTTGGGTTCCACAGGGACCTCCAAGGCCTTTTCTGCCAAGCTGCTTTCCAGCCTTTGCTGGTGCCTGGGGTTGTACCTCCCCAGCTGCAGGACTTTGCACTTCCACTTACTGAACTCCATGGAGTTCCTGTCGGCTCCTTTCTCCAGCATATCCCTTTGGTTGGCATCACTAATGTCTGGTGTATCAGTTATTTGTCCCAGTTTGATGTCATCTGCAAACTTGCTGAGGGTGTACCTATCTGCTGCATCATCCAGGTCATTAGTGAAGATGTTGGACGGGACTGGAGCCAATATTGCTTCCTGTGCTACACCACTGGTTGCCATCCTCCAAGAATACCATTCATCCAGGGTTCGATCCACCTCACTGCTCATCCAGCCATTATGAGCTGGAATTAGTGAAATTTAGATTTTATTAATGCACATTGAGATATTGGTGATTTGAGATTTTGGAGCATTATTTTGTTTATTTATCTGTTGATATTTCATGTTGTACTTTGTTCTTTAAACCTGAGCTGCCTTGTTCAGATGCCTTTGAGATGCTTGTGTTCTTAATTCTTCTCTGTTAATCACATCCTATGTACAGTTTTTGGGCTATGGACTCCTTGGTCATCAAGAACAAAAAACCTGTGGGTCGTTGTTCTTATGGAACTCGTCTGTCATACATCAGTGCATAGGATTTGAATGAGAATGTGAAGATATTAGTAGGTTAAGTGATAATGAAGGTGCTGGACTTGAAAGAAAAAAGAGGAAGTAAGCTGAATAACAACAAAAATTTAAGGGAGGAATATGCATTGCAATACCAGTTTGAGCTGTGCTCGTGGCCTCTGTATCCTTCTGTGGTACCATGGTAAATGATCCATAGGTTGTACTTGGTTTTTGAACAGAGAAGTTACTCTGTAGGTGGCAACTTCCCAGTGCCATGCAGCCCCTCTTCTGTACATCTCTGGTGAGGTTTGGCCAATACTTTTCTATAACTTTAGGCAACAGTCTCTGAAGCTGAAAATAGGATTTCTACCATGACATGAAGATATAATGTAGCATAATGGCAATACTGGTAGAGGAGGAGGAGGAAGGAATAAACTGAGTGTGCCAGCACTGCTTAAATGGAGCATATATGCAAAGGTGCACAACTGAAGTTGAAATAATTGATTTTCATAAGAAGGTCCTGTTGGACCCTTATAACCCAAAGGATTCTTTGCCTGCTAAAGTCCTGAATAATTAAAGCTAGAAACCTCTAAAGAGAGCATATTTATTGAGAGCCTGCTCTTCATTATTGCTTGGGGACAGTGAGAGTTCTCACTGTTCATTTTCACCATTAAGTATGGCATATGAGTATGGAGTTATTAAAAAAAAAGAAACAATTGATTTCAGTAACTTTCATTGCATGTTAGTTGAGAATGTGTTCAGAAATTTTTATTAATAACATCATTTGTTTGTCAAAGCTTGCGCTCAAAAAATCCATATGTACACTTAGAGAATCAACAGTGAAATAAATTATCACCTGAAATTAAAGTATAATTTTATACTCCAAACACAACCCCCTGCAGTAACCTTCCTTATTTTTTGCCTGGAATATCTTTGCAGGACTTAGAAATGTCATAGATATGAGCAAAATTCTGAAAGTTTAAGAAGTGTGAACTGATAGGACTATAATGTAGGGGATAATACTAGTGTCATGTACTGTTTCAAAAGATAATGAATGTGACAGAATGCCCTCTGTTTTATTTCCCTCCCTTCTTAAATTTAGCTACAATTTTTAGCAAAGAATTCATATTTAGACAAGCACTTTAAGCTCAGATATCAAAATAAAGATAATTGTACCTTATCTAAAATAAACATATTAAAAATAAGCTGGAAAACCAAAAATACATAATACAAACATGGAGTATGTGTAAAGAGGCATCTTAGAAAAATATTAATTGCTGTATTTCACTTTCTTCACTTTTTATATTGCAAAAGCAAAAATTATTTTGCTTTGGAATTATGGCTAAAAGTGGGTACAGTTATGTAACAATTAAAAAGTTGTTAGAAATTTGTCTGCCCCTTTTATATATTCATAAGTATTTGGAGTTTAGATTCAAATAAAAATAAATCTAGCCATCTGTCTAGCTGTCTACCCAGTCGGCTTTGAATTTGGGCTTTGAATTTTGTAGGGATATGCAATGCAGTTGTCACCCTCTTCTTAATTTATTCTCCTATGTAAGTGCCTTTGGATCTCAGTTTAAAAAAAAAATTGGGGTTTTTTTGTAACCTCTAGAGTAATTTTTTTCTTCGTTTAACAAAGAGTAATATTGTTTCTAACCTACCACACTGTTAGTCCTTTCCTGCACATGTGGGAATATAGTTGTTATCTCCAAAAGTCAAAGTATTTAGAAGTTATCAATAATAATGTCTTCTGACTTATTCTCTTTGGAAGGTTTTCACAGTCTTTTATTTCCATTTGGGCAACTATTGCATTGTTTTAAACAATTTATCTTTTTTTTTGTCAGCATGCTTGGAGCAAACTTTTGGAGATTGCTTTGGTCTTTGTTCAGTTTTGGCTTTTTCTTCTTTCCCTTTCTGTTCTCTCCCTGTTTTTGCACAATGAGCAATATTTTCATTCTTAGCTCCTTCTCTTAACCTCCACCTTTACACTGAGAGTAGATTTATTTCTTCCTGCTGTCATTCCCTACAAGAATTATGTTCCCCACAGTACATATACTGACATAAATGTACCTGCCTTTATTAGAGAGGTGTGGAGTTCTTAGTATTGGATTAGTTTTTGGTTTTTTAGGTTGAGGAGAGTGATTATTTTTGACCACCAGACTGGTAGATATCTTAAAAATATCTGTTTCCTCATAAGTATGTGAATTGTAGATTGTCATATGAGTTGTAGCCTTATTTTGAACATGAGATTCAGAGTGCTTCTCTTTGATATTCTCTTGACTGCACTAGTGTCTTGAATAAAGTTAATTTTGCATATTCACAGGTATTCATATGTCATATGGCTATGACATGATATTATGATATCCTTTTAGCAAATCAGTTATCTGTGACCTTTGAGAGGTCATTCATCTGTAAAAAGATTTATATCAAACCAGCATCGACAATTGTTTGTCTTCTTTCTATTTGGAAATTAGGTTGAGAAAATGTCACTGGGGAGTCTGTGTTTACATTTTGTTTTCACAAATTGATTAGAGTGCCCTTCTACATGTTACTAGACTTTTAAAAAGAACTTTACTGAATTGATTTTGGATGAGTAAACAGATCAGCAAGTGCAAGCTGATTTTTTCACTTTTCTTAAAAAAAATTGGTCTATTTTTCTTTTATGTATCAAATATTAGATACCTATATTAAGTGCAGCATTCTGAATTTGTCTCTTTCTCTAACAAGACTTCAAGTTCATTTTTGTGCTGCATTTCTTTACTTTTTAAATATAACTTGTACAAAGTTACTCCCCTGTGGGCATTAGCTTTAGAATTGCCTTGCTTAGAGGTTGTGTTCACCTTTGAGGCTATTTCTTATCTTTAATGAGACAAAGCCAATTCTTAGACTGTATGTGGAGATTCTGGTACAAATCAAAGGCTGACTTCGAAATAACAAGGGGTTTGGAGCTTCATAAGACGTGCCACTCTGTTACAGTGAAAGCTTTTAAGTGTTTGAGTCACCATGTATGAGTGCTGTATCGTTCCTATGAAATAGTAGAAACAGAGCAATAAAGAAGCTGAATAAATAGTTCGAGCAGAACAGTCAATAATTCATAATCTGTGTATCTAAAGTGCAAAGAAAATAGGTTTTGAAGAGTGCTTGTTTTTATGAGTAAAAAAAACCCATATAATTTTAAGCATGTAGGAAACCATAGAAGTCTCAACATCTATGGCAGATTACCGTATAAGTAATTCAAGAGTTCAGGATTGTAGATCTGGGTAAAGCAGATTAGCAGGAAGCCTGTCAAACTTGAATCACAAGTTTTAGCAAAATCAGCTTACAGAATGAGGGTGTTTCTCTTTAGGATAGTTTGCTTTCATTTCAGGCATGAGTATTTCATTTCACAAACTGTTGAGTGTGTTTGAGATATTTCTCCTAGAAAACATTATAAACAGAAGAAAGTTAAGTGATTCTTTTAAACTAATTTAAACTTTGATTGGCAGCTAAACTTGCAATGAGCATTACAATGTTGTCACGTTTTAAAAATTATACATGCACCCTTGATTTTGTTTGACAAAGGTAAATAAAAGCAGGGAAGATTTGATTGTATTTGCACAAAAGTAAATCATAAGCAGAACTTCTGGTTTCACTTGAGTTGGAAGCTCTGCATGGACAATTGGCATTCATTTGAACCTGTTTGTGAGGTTTCATAAAAATGCATTTTCTAGTCTTTGCTATATGCAAATAGTAACTAGTAGCTTCTTTGTCTCACAGAGTGTTTATTTACTGAACAGCTGAAACAAAGAAATCAAAGCAGTTAGATAGGCTGGACTGACAGGCTGTAAAAGAGGTGCTAGATTTTAGTTGCTTTGTGCATTGTTTAAGGGTATTTTTGCTCAGACAATGAAGTTTGAGAAGAATTAGTGTTTAGAACTGGCATGATCTCACTACAGTCAGCCTTGGGTGGAGTGTTCAGAGATTTGATTGTTTCAGGGAGGTGAGCTGTAGGGAAAGAGAAGCAAGGAAACATTCCCAGCATAGCTCCATAGTTGTTGGAAAAATGTTTAGCTCAGTTATGGCTGAATATAACTACAAACAAAATTATAAAGCACTGTAGGAATTCCTTAAAAGTCTAGACCAATGTATCCATCTATTATTTTAGTATTAACACAGCACCGCAGATCAAGTACTTGTGCCAGAAGTTGATTTGTATTTCTCCCAATACTGACTTAGACGGTTGCCTTAAATAGTAACAATAATAAACTTTCCCACTATCTTCAGTTCATTTTGAAATTACTCCATTTAGATGAAAATACTGAATAATTTTTTTCAATACTCTAAAAATTTAAATAGTGTTAAAATAGCTTAATATTGCCAAACTGAAATACATTGGAGTTCTTTCCTTCTTCCTGCTGTTCTATTTTTAAAAGAGACACTGTGACATAGTAAAGGTTAAATTTTTCAAAGATGACTCTTGTCATCACAGGTTTGGTTTTATTGTTTTTCAGCAGTGTTCAAAAGACAGAATGGTAGTGTTTTGAACTAGAATTCCAAAACTGAGAGACACAAAACTAGTGATTGCATTTTAATTTTTTTAATTTATTTGCATTAGGTAATAATGTTCTGAGAGGAAGCAGGCATTTTCCAATTTCCATCGAAATTGATGTAGTGCAGACTTTCTAACAATGTTAAACTTATGAAAACTGAATTCTACAGCTCTATTATATGAACAGCCAACATTTTAGTAAAAAATTAGTTTGAAACGAAGAGGGTAGGGCAAAAGAGCTTTCACAAAGACTGTTGTAGCTGACACAGAGGTATTGAGATTGTAAGTGAAGCTTCCTAGGTTGAAGAGTGGAGGATGAACAATACATACATATCTTGATCTTTTTCTAGAACCATTGACAACAAATTTAATTCCTCTTTCTCTTGAATGTTTTCCTACCTTTGTCCTACTGTTTTCCTAATAGCTTAGTCTTTCTGACGCTTTTATAATCTTGATTTGGCTGTTTGGAAGAAACATAATAAAAGTTTCTGTGATATAGTTCTTCTAGAAAACATATTAAGTGTTTAATTCTGTGATTGAAAACTACTGCATGTTATTTCAGTTCACCCATTAAAGTCGAATAGCTATCAAGACAATTTTATCTTTAAATTAAAGATCAAATATGTCAGATAATGATGATACAGTACATTAACAGATAAATTAGCTATTTTTACTCACCTTCTAGGTGAGGGTTAAACAGAATCACTGTCTATGTTAGTATCTCGAGTTCATGTGTTGACTTTATTACAAGGATTTCTGGCAGCTGCATTATTAATGGATAAAATAATCACTTTTCACAGATCTTTCATTTTTCTAACTTTTATCAAAATATACTTTTTTATAGCAAAACCACTTTTTCTGCTGTTGCAAACATGATACTATTTCATCTCCCAGACGCTAGTCCATGGAGATCCAGAATTTCTAGTGCCAAAAAAGCAGTCAGTTTTTCATCCACCGAAGTTTTGCTCTGTATTTAGATTTTGCTACAGATGCCATACTGTGATGTTCAGGTTTGTGCAAATTTGAGTAGTGTTTCCATAGTTTTACTGCAAATAGTAAGGTTAAAGATTTGTCTGTCTTTGGGTATTTCTTACACAGCAGAAGAATCTTAGTAACACGTAAAAATTTGCAGGTGTAAGGTTGGTAATGATTAAACTATTTCACAATTTGTACAGATAAACACAAGGACTGCTCTGGTGTAACATTACATCTAACACATCAAAAGTGAGTATCTTTAAAAATATTTTTTGTTTGGTTGGAAGAGAAAGTATGGATTCCTTTGAAAATATGAGAAATTAAAACAGTACATACTTCATAATAATAAGAATATTGAGCTCCTGTGTCATCTGTTGGCAAAAAATTTAATTTCTGCTAAGAAACTTGGCATAGTGGTGCTATCAGTACTGAACTAATCCAGTTTAAGAGTTTCATATTTAGAAAGCTGGGATAAGAATAGCAATTATGTAGATGATGGTCTTGACCTATTTCACATACTTTGTAGAAAATGCTTTAAAAATTGTAGCACTATATGAAAAAAAGGAAGGATAGGGAAATTCTGTGCAACAGCTGCTTTCTCAGTAGACCTGTTTCTGA
Organism: Serilophus lunatus; assembly: GCA_013399895.1. Lineage (NCBI taxonomy): Eukaryota > Metazoa > Chordata > Aves > Passeriformes > Eurylaimidae > Serilophus > Serilophus lunatus. The sequence continues at coordinate 271,648 of VXBA01005454.1, forward strand.
TGTAATCCAACAGTTAGAAATTAGTGGTGTTAAATGGAGTTTTGTTTTACAAAGGACTTGTTTACCAGAGCTTGGGTTTTGAATTTGCAGGCAGCCTTTGATTGCTGGAATGTATCTAATGATGTCTGTGAACACTGTCATACCCCCAGGCGAGAAAGGTGAGTCATCATTCTGCAAAGTGATTATATAATTTCAATATCCGACTTGTTATTACTGCTTGTTGCAAAAGAAAATTTATCAGACTTGCTGGATTCTAGATGGACCAATTAATTACTTAATTAAATTATGAAAATTACATTAAAGATTGTATCATATTTCCTGATGACTACATCAGTAAAGGCAGTCAGTGCTGTAGAAATGCAATATTGCACAAAACAATAATGAGCTGTGCAACTCTGTAATTTCTAGGCTTCCTATGAGTATTTCTTTGTTTGTTTTCATCTTAATATTTTACCAAATAAAGCCCAACCTATTTTCTAATTCCTCCTTTCCCTTCTAAAAAGCCATAAAATATTTTGGACTCTTCTTCATCTATATTTGTCATTCATGATATTTAGGATTCTACTAAGAGTTCAATTTTAATAAGTGAATTTCTTCCAGTGAGGAGCTGCTCTTTAAAAATTTTACTCCTATGCTTCTGATTGGTTAAAATGTCAAAATGCTGAAAAAAAGGGTTCGTTTCCAAACACTTTCTATTCAGAATCCTACTCAGTGAAGCTACTGAAGCTTAGCCTGGATAGTCCCAATATCCTTTCTTCAGGCCACCCTGGCATGTTCTGTTTTAAGGAAGTTGAACGCTGACTTTACATTTTCTACTGCTAAACCAGTATTTTAAATTAGCTGAGAACACCATTTGTCCCATTTTACAGTTATCTGTTTCAATGGGATAAGTTGGTCAAATGCTAGCTGACTCCAACTGTTCAGTGAATTCAGAAACTTGAAATATTTTAAAATCTGAATTTAAACTTAACATGTTTTGGTCTTCAATATGAAAGCATCAAATTAATCTAGTTCCCCCAAAAATATTTGATCAGTGCAGGAATTTACTTTTTCAGCGGGAGGGGTAAGGGATAAGGGCAAACAAACAGTCCTGTGACTCCTGATAAATGCCTTCTCATATTCAATCAAATCTATAGTTCTTCAGTGGATCATGAGGTTTGTTAAAACAGGAAACAGGCAGATACGTCTGAGAGAGGCACTGGCTTTTTCTGTAGGTTCTTCCTTATGCATTGTTACTGCACCTCACACAAGTACTTCTCTATCAAAGTATGTATCTAACCCTAGATCTGTAAGTCTGGGCCTTCAAAATCAAGCCTTCATTGTAAATTGTACCAGTTTAGAACTACATCAGTTTATTTTAATTTTTCCCTGAGTAGACTATTTACCATAGTTTATATGTTTATTTTCAGCATCCCTCAAATTAGTCTGTAAGCAAATGTATTGCTTTATTTTGTTAAATAGCAGTAGTGTACACTGGAAAAAAATACTTCCAGCTTTCAGCCCAATTTTGTATGTACATCTTCAAAGAAAGTAATATTCAGGTGACCTTTACTATATTTTATTAGTTTTTATTTGCAGATGTCTTGAGATAAACACTGCAGAATTGTGAGATATTATGTATTATCTTTTGAAATCATCTGTTGTCCATCTGTTGTAGGCATGCCTTTTGTAAATCATGCTGAATGAAAGACAGTAATGTAACTCTTCTGTGTTCGATAAATAATGTTTGTCATTGTTTATTGCTGTCATATTTTTACAGTGGTTGATGCAGACATTGCCTGCCATTACAAAAGGTTTCCAATGCACCTTTTTGCCTACAGAGTTCATACACACAGACTAGGTAAGAGTTTCACTGCAACATAGGAATATCAAATACTTGACAGAAAAATGCTGGCACTGCAACATATTTAAGTATGTCTCATGTTCACGTGCACCTTGATATCTTACAGGTAAAGTAGTGAGTGGATACAGAGTGAGAAACGGCCAATGGACATTGATTGGTAGACAGAGTCCACAACTACCACAGGTCGGTTGTTTTTTGTAATTCAAACTGTAAATTTTAATTATCTTTATTTAAAACTGAGAAGCTGAATTGGAAATCAAGTCCCCACAGATTTGCATCCTGGCACTTTCACTGGTACATGCTCTTTTGTGCCACTGGAAGTGAATATTGCCACGTATTATCGTGATTAGATTATGATGAAAAAACCATTTCAGATGTGTAGCACTGTCCCTCTTACCAGTGCATATTGATGTAAATGATACTAAACACCTTCACTGATTGTGGTGATTCATCCTCTCTTTCAGGCTTTCTACCCAGTAGAGCATCCTGTTGATGTTAGCTATGATGATATCCTGGCAGCTAGATGTGTGTTCAGTGGGGAAGGCAGAACTACTGAGACACATATAGGGTAAATTTTATCTATTTCCTCCATTTCCTAGCTTATTTTTTCCAGATTATTGGTTATACATTATATGTGTTTGTTTTATGCCTTCTTCCAAGGTAATTCTAAGAAACGATCTTTGCCAGAATGCTCTGTTTTGCTGTCTAGTCTATTTAAAGATTGAACTTTACACAACGTTAATTGACCTTATTTGTGTGACTCTTCACTTTGCTGAAGTGTTCAGAACATCTCTCAAGTGAAGCTTTGCTGCCAAACACCTAACTCAGATGTTGGGCTGATCTGCTCTAGAGAAGGATACAGAATATTAATTCTAGAAAATGTATTTTTTTTAATAAGGTGGCATTATTAACTCTTTATAGTGAAATAATAAAACTTCAAAATTTCTCTGCATTATTTCTGAAAGCTTATAAAATTCTGATCATTTGACCTATTGTAAAGTCTAACCTTAAAAATTTGGAAAATAGACTTTTTTCTATATAAAAATGGAAAAAGCCCTTTATAAAAATCAGTCAAACAAGAAATTACTCATAATGTTAAATAGTAAAATCTGAACTGTGTTAGTCAGGGATGCTATTCAGCTGGAGGTGACAGACATTACAGTATTTAATTTTCTTATTGCTTTTATTCAGTATTACTTATTATTATTTAGTGTTATTATATTTTACCACAAGTTTTACTTCATACCACTCTGGGATGGGCAGGGGGAGCCAGCAGCTACATAATACTCAACTGCCACCTGGAATTAAACCACCACACGTGTTTAGACACAGTAACATGTGTCAGATTTCACGTGGTTTCCACACCCCCTTTTCTATTGGAGTTTTAAAGAGGAAGCAATTACAGTGAAAGATATTGGAAGTCCAGCAGTGAAGTTAATCCTTTCTAAAACCTTAAGCAGAGCTTGCCCAGTCAGAGACTCATTTTTGTGGTCTCCAAGGGATGCTAAACTTTCAATGCATGGAAAAATACCAATTCCTCTTCTGAAACAATCTCCTCTCTTGTGTTCCCCTGTCTCCCCTCTGGCTTGTGTCATTATTGTTGCTATGGTGAATAAATGAATGCTGCAGGATGCTGCGGGAAAAGTCTGTGCTGACGTCTTTTGCAAAAAGCTAATAGACCACCTCTGTACGTCTTTTATGAGTGTGGGCTCACTGGTTAATTGTGAAAGCTAATTAAAAAAATCTCAATGTAAAATGCTGCATTTTGTGAACTGTTCTTTAAAAGTCCTAGCTTACTCCATTGTCAGGATTGTAGCTCTAAATAAAAGATATCAACTCATATGGCAGAGGGAAAAACAGAAGCAGATCACAGTTGTAAAGAGGTCCCATATCATCTGCTCCACAAAGTAATATTTTCCAGAAAAAATCTTTCTTGTATGAGCTGTTTTTTCTATTGATGACAGGATTATGTAGCAGTACAGAAGAGCCTCTTCTGTTTCAAGTACGTGCACAACATTTATCAAAGAACCGAATTTTGCTAGTGTTTAATCATTCTCCTTGCACTCGTGTTTTTTGTTACAGAAGCTTACAAACAAGTTATCCTCAAGATGAGAGTGCTATATTCTCTTTAAGAGATACTTATGGTATCTTAATATGTAATGAAATGAAGTTTTGCTGCATTAGAAACAGTAGGATTGGACAATAAATGGGTGCATTTGGAACAGGGGGGCAAAGATTTGTCATAAAACATAGCCACTGAAATGGAACATAGATGTTATTTGCAACAATTTCAAATTACATTTGCCCAAGTTTGACAGAGAAGTGCATGAATAGTGACATAATGAATGATTTCTGTTGAAATACAACAGAACATGTGCATTGTTGATGACACAGTGGGGACTATGTGGAATATACTGGGGAGATAAGCAGGAAGAGCGCTTTAAATAGGTGGTGCAATTTTCTGTAGAATTAAAACCAAATTGCTACAGATTTCTGAGGTACAGGGGGAGTTTGTACAAACTGTTATTCTTCAGTTTGGATATTCACTGCAATGCAGATTTTAGTGTGAGACATCTAAACATTTCATTGCAACCTCTTCAATATTCTATTAAGCAAAATGGATGAATTAATTAACAGCTGTATTTTTTTAACAGCCAATTTTTTTTCTGTTTTATGTAGGGGTACAGCCAATGATGAAATGTGTAATTTCTACATTATGTACTATATGGAAGCCAAGCATGCTGTTTCATATATGACGTGCACACAGAATGCAAACCCTGAGATGTTCAGAAATATTCCTCAGGAGGCAAATATTCCTATTCCAGTCAAGTCTGATGTGATGAAGATGATACATGGGCATCATGAAGGTGAGAAATACTTGCAATCCCTTTTATGTAAGTTGCCTAATGCTCACTGATGTATTTTCCTGTGTTATTTTGAGATGCAAAATTCTCATAAAGAGGTAATGGAATTCTGCATAAAATTGAAATTGCTAATTAACAAACCATCATGGGATTATGCTGTTGGTTTGGTGGAAATGTCTTTTGTCTGTCTCTTTCTAATGTTGACTTCCAATTTCCAACACATTTTTATGAGCTGTGCACCCTGAAGATTGACCTCTTATTCTGTGTTAAACTTTATATTACCAATTTCTTAATGTTTGCCTTATCTTTAGTCTATTTCCTATCAAATTGCATCATAACATTTCCATAGTTTTTTGGATCCCACTGCCTCATTACAGAAGAAATCAAATGTTTACATTGAACACTAGTTGCCATGTAAGTTCTAGAAACAGTATTATCCAGAAGTAATCTTGCTGCTGCATCGCTTGTTACAATTAGAGTGGTTAGGTAAATATACTCAATGGTCGTTTCAGAAGAGCGTTTTTTTTCTCCAGTAGGGGAAATCAATTAGTGATCAATTAGGTCAATTAGAATCGATTCCCTTCACATGCAGATGTTAATATTATATCCTAAACCACATTTTTCAGAAACCAAGGATAGTGATACAAGTTCTTTACTGCAGCAGGCCAAAAAAGAAGAGGAACAGATTTCAAATCAGGGTATGTAATTTTTTATTTCTTTCATGCACATTCTTTATTTTTGTGGTCTAAGTAAAAGTCTAAAGTTTTTTATTCCAGTTGTTTTACTGCTGTGTTGTTTAGTACAACTACTATGGATAGATAAAAATACCAAGTGTTTCAGAGGGGCAATTTTTCTCCAGTAGGGAGGTACTCAATTCCCTTCACATGCAAAGGTTAAGATCATATCCTAAACTTGTTTTTCAGAAATCAAGGACAGTGATACAAGTTCTTTGCTGCAGCAGGCCAAACAAGGGGAGAAAGATATTTTGGATCAGGGTATGTACTTGTTTATTCTATGTCAAGTAAAGGACTCACTAATGTAAAATACTGATAAATTATATCCTGATGGTTAATGAATTACGAGTTTTTAATTTGTTTCTCTTTATTTGATGCAATATGCAATGGTCTGTAAAGCTACTACAGTTTAATGCTAAAAAAGAAATTGCAAAAAAAGTAGTCTACCACTGATCTCTAGCCTTGCAGGTAAAATTTATTAGCACATTTTAATCTCTCTGGGTTTTCCTGTTCTTTATTTGCTAACAAAAGATACAATTTATTTGTACATGCATATATTCTTTATGTAACTGTCTGTTATTAGCTCTTCATTAATTTCTCAGTTTGTATTACTATGTATGTAATAGGGAATAATGCCCATATGCTTCAATATTGTTTGTTTATGCAGTGGACTGAGTGGAGGCAATGTTTAATATTGAATTATTTTTCTCTGTATGTGTGTATATGTGTGTATCTGCATAAAAGCCCATGCAGAAATGTGAGTAGTACTTAACTTTTAAAAATATACTGAATATTATTTATGTTTCAGAGATATATTAGGACTCTACTTTAAAGTTCTTGTGAGTCATATGCTATTAGATAAATAGTGCTTCAGTATCAAGATTTTCCTTGACACTAGGGAGAAGACCTCATCAGCTACAGTTTCATACTGTTTTCACTGAACAATGTTGAGGTTCGAGGACTAAAAGGCAAATTTGCTTTTGCCTTTAAAGAGAGCAAAGATTGGAGCAGCGTTCAGGACTTTTAATAACATATCACAAAGGGGTTAGATTTTCTGTGTGCTCTACCATTTTGCAGAGTTAACTCAAATAATAGAGTTGCATAAAAACTAGCTTGTAGAGTGTAAAACCATCATGACTGAAAGTACTGTGAACTACTAGAGACCAATATTTACAATGACATAACTGAAATTTATCTTAGTCAATTCAAGATGTATTTTTAAGAAAGAAAAACCATTCAAATTTCATAAGCCAGCTGCAGAGCAGAATGAGCTATCTGCTTATACAATTTATATCAAGATTTATGATGGCAAACTGTTTTACTCTCTTGTTACTAATAAGTGCATTAACATTTGTTGAAGGTTCTTGTTACCTGCATGTTTTATTGAATTCGTTAGTGTTTGAAAAAAAATGTTGAAACAAGATCCTGCCTTTAAAATCTTTTCCATTTGTATTTTGAAGACACATTTCTGCACTGCAGTTTGGTTTGCTGAGACCACTGTTTAGTATACATCCTCATCTCACATGTTTCTATGGAAACATGCTGCATTTTTTTGTCCATTTGAAATTAGTTGGGTTCTTGATGGGAAATACAGGACAGTAGTTCCTGTGAGAGAATTTAATTTCATTTCCTAAAGTGTTAGCTTAAGGTGAATTCTCCCATCATTTACAGGTCCCTGTCTTCAATTTTATATCAATACAGCTCTAACTTCAGTTGAATTATATCTGAGTAAGTGTAAAATGGAAGAGGAAAAATCAGATCAGCTTTGGTTTTATTTTTGTCTTCAAGCAGGAAAGTTGATGGCCAGTTTAGAAAGTGTGGTTTGGTTCTGCAAGCACATGAGCACACTGGAAAAACCAGGAGCTGAAAATAGTCTTCTGAAATGTGCCTCTAAAATTACTTAGAAATTGGAGTCCAGTTTTGTGGGGCAAATCAGTTTTATGAAGTTGTGTTGCCAGTGTGTCCATCTCCCCAAGTAAATTTAGTGAGTTAGCCAGTATCAAACCAATTTGAACAAGGCCTTAATGACAGGAAAATGCTACAGTTTGAAGGGAGAGGGCAGTGGACCCCTAAGCTACACAGAAGCAAATACATGCATACTGAGGAAAAGGTCATTATACAAATACCTACTTTCATGGAGGTAAAGGACATAAGCCTTTCCCTTTATTTTCTGGCTTTACATAAGGTATGATAACTTTATCTGCAAAACACAGAGCCACCAAAACTGAAGCTTTGATTAATTCTGTTGCTGCTGAGCTGTTGCTCAGTAAATTCAGCCCTTGATTTTCTCTGAAGAAAGCCCTTCAACATTTTTCTCATAATTTCTGTGTCCTATCTAGCATGGTTTTTACCTCTGTGATTCATTATGTTTTAGCAACTTATTTCCCCTCATTAGTTTCAGGTTACTGAAGTAAATGCTGTTACTTCACTAAAACTGAAATATTTGTTAAATTGTTATGCTGTCATAGAGATACTTAGACATCTGGGGGGGTGGTGGCATGATCAAAGAGACAATTTTTCTATCAGTATTCTTAAATATAGGCATTTGCCTCAAAAAAGGAAAACAAAAAAGCCTGCCATGTATCTGCCTGCTAATAGTGTGTATATCATATGTTCTCCGAGGCATAGATTTAAATGGACCTCCTGCCACACACAAGCACTTTTTTATATTGGTACCTCCAGATGTTATCATTACTTCTATATTAAGTTTTTGATTTCCTTGTCTTCACTCATCAGAAGCATGTTAATTACAATGCAAATATATTGAATAAGCAGTAATTTTGCAAAGCAAACTATCACTCCATGTGAAGGCAAAGCTAAAGCCTTGCTATGTTAAAATGTAACTGAACTTACCTTAATGAAACTATACTCGTTATATTGCTTCTGAAATAGCAGTGTCATTGTTTGGTGAAGATAAACTCTTCACAGGAAATGAATTATTGTAGGAAATACAATTGATTTAAACATTTCTGTGTATTGGAGGATTTCCTGTTCTGCTAAACCATAAAGTCCTTAGTAAAACAAATATATATGTTTATTTTTTGTTCATCAATAGAAGTTTGATTAAATTGTACTCAGTACATAAAGTAATGCAAAACCCATTTGTTAGCATTAACCATCTGCTATATGTCTACCTGTGGAAAAAAAAGGCTTAAATATGTTTCATTCTGCTTGTTCATCACTTTACTGGCTGTAATCTGTGGAATAATATTGTATACTGTATCATAGAATCACAGAATTAACAAGGTTGGAAAAGACCTTCGAGGTCATCGAGTCCAACCTATTACCTAACACCATCCCATCATCTAAATCATGGCACTAAGTACGTCATCCAATTTCTTCTTAAACACATCCGTGGATGGTGACTCCACCACCTCCCTGGGCAGCCCATTCCAATGAGAAATCACTCTCTCACAGCAATAAGGTCGCCCCTGAGCCTCCTCTTCTCCAGGCTGAACAACCCCAGCTCCCTCAGCTGCTCCTCATAGGGCTTGTGCTCCAGCCCCTTCACCATCCTCGTTGCCCTTCTCTGGACACATTCAAGCATCTCAACATCTTTCTTAAACTGAGGGGCCCAGAACTGGACACAGCACTCGAGCTGTGGCCTGACCAGTGCTGAGTACAGGGGAAGAATAACTTCCTTTGTCCTACAGGTGACACTATTCTTGATGCAGGCCAGGATGCCTTTGGCCTTCTTGGCCACCTGAGCACACTGTTAAGTTTCATGTTAAATTTCTCGTCAACCAGTATTCCCTAGTCACTTTCTGCCTGGCCACTCTCCAGACTTAGCTGGAGACCTATAACCTGCAGGGGATTATTGTGTCCGAAGTGTAGAACCCAGCACACGGCCTTGTTAAACCTCATGCTATTGGACTCAGCCCATCTCTCCAGTCTGTCAAGGTCCCTCTGCAGAGCCCTCCTACCTTCTATCAGATTGACACTTACTCCCAACTTGGTGTCATCTGCAAGCTTTCTAATGATGGACTCCATCCCCTCGTCCAGATCATCAATAAAGATGTTGAACAGAACTGGTTCCAACACTGAGCCCAGGGGGACCCCACTGGTGTGACTGTAGTTCTGCTTTGTTTCAGCATGCAATCAGTGAAACAGCCTTTACTGGGACAGTTCACTGCTGGTGTACCTGAAAGCTGTAGAAATGTGCTTATAAACAATAGCACGAATAGTTCCTTAAAACCAAGGAAGGAATAGGCAGGTGATGATCAATCAGGTGTCCAGTATTTAATTTGTTGGCTGGCTTATGATGCGATATCTCACTTTGTGTGTATTAGATGTAATCATAAAATTTATGAGGCAGAAGGGGCAAAATTTTTTCCTAGCAAACTAAATGGAGTTATGTTAAAATATTTTAAAGCAAATTTCAAGGTTTGCTTGAGCTAAAAATCCACTAGCAACAGGCAAATCAAAGATTAGATTTCATTTGCTTTTCAGAAGGGCATGTGTAGGCACATATAAACTACTTACATGTATATGGGAGAGAAAACAGAGGATTTAATTTTATTTCTGGTATTATATTTATTGTGACACCTATGAAAGTACATTTTTACTTCTCTCTGGCTTAGGGAATTTAGGAGTTAGTACCTAAAAAGTAACGGGTTTTTTTGCCTCTGATGATGGAAATCTGAAGTGAGAGTCAAAGCTGCAGTTCTTTTGCTCTCACTATTGGTAAGTTGTACCATCAGTACAGTATTTTTTTCCCTTATTCCCCATTATTTCATAATTGCCATGAGAACAAGTTATTCCAGGAGTTCAAATAGGAAAGTTCAATATAAGTGAATTTAGGAGCTCTCTTTTGGAATGTCCCAGATAGTCGCTTTTTCACAGCTGACTGTTTTAACTGAAATCCCATTGAACCTCCTACCTTTAAAATAATATTACAGTTTGAGTCCAGCATTCAGAAGTTACTGAGATGGGAAATGGAAATGTCTCTTCTGTATTTTGCTGTTCAGTTGTGCATTTCTGTGTAAAGGTCATTGCAATAAGAATGTACTGAATGAGATTCTTCTGTATCTGGGATACAAATTTCCAATTGATTTAAGTGGAAGAAGGAGGTATAGCTCCTCCTCTCTCTGCCTCATCTCTTTTCCTTCCCTAAGGGGGGGGGGAAAAATAAAATAACAATGGTAGAGTGGGGGAAAAGTAACGGGTGGCCTACAATGTCTTGTGGGATAGGTGTTGAAAGGAAGAGGAAAAGAAAATCAGCGTGCAGGCAGGTCCTTTTTCAAGTAATAAGTTGGTGTATTTTTGTCATGATATGACATGGCAAATCTGTGGAAGGAGCATTAACAAATAAGACTTCATGTATCTTTATGCTAGCATGAGTTACATTGCTTTCTAAAATAAATTTCTCCTAATTTTATGTGTGGTTGTAAGAAAAGAGAGAAGTAGGTGATTTAAATGGAAAAGAGGTAGATGATTTAAAATTCTTAGGAGAGGCTTGAAACAGAAGACAGATTCACTTTCTAGTACTGATACGCAATGTGTGAAATGAAATTAAAGACATTTTTAAATTAAGGCCAGACATGCAAGGAAGTCTTTAGATGGTTTCAGGGCTGAAATGCATGTTTGGTAGTCAAAGATAACATGAGGTCCCTTAATAAAGTGCAAAAGTGACTGATAAAAAGTGACTGAATTAAAACCTTGGAAGAAGATGCTACTGAAAGATACTGGGGGTGATATTTACTGTTAAAGAATTATAATCAGGAAGGTTCAGAATTGCAGAGGATTTGCTTGCTGTTTCAATACTGAATGATCCTGCTCAAAGATGTAAATAAAAGATGAGCCTTTGATTTAGTTCACAATATCACAGTATCTACAAGGTTGGAAGAGACCTTAAGATCATCAAGTCCAACCTATGATCTAACAGCCCATCATCTAAACCATGGCACCAAGTGCCTCATCCAGCCTACTCTGGAACACCTCCAGGGTCGGTGGCTCCATCACCACCCTGGGCAGTAAAGAAAGGAGCATCAGATCTAAGCAAAAGGGAAAAAAAAATTGGTATAAGTTGCATAGCTAAGCAGGAAAAGAATATAACAAGCATGGAAAGAAGTAATTTTAAATTCAGTATTTCAGTCTTCACTGTCTGACAGCTGCTTTGAGTTCCCTGGTTTTTAAAATTATAGAGAGTATTTTATTATAGATGGTATTTTCAGTAATCTAAAGAATACTTAGCAAAGAACAACTACAATAACTGCTTATAATATCATTAATGTGTCTAAAGAAATGGAAAGTGTACATTGTATTAGTACAGGAAGAGCTCAGAGAACTTAAGAAGTCATATCACAAATTTAAACCATAACTATTTATTACTATTGTTGTTGTTGTTTTTATTGGCAAAATGTTTTCCTTTTTTATAATTTTCCTGTTGTTTTTTTTTTAATAAAGCATGATGATGCTTAAAAGAAATAAGCATCAGGAAGAAATAAATTGAAGATAGAAATAAATTAAAAAGAAATTAATTGAAGATAGCTGAACTACTGTTTAATGAACATATATGTCATTTTGTGAGACTAAGTGTATTTAAAAGTAGTTACCACATGAAACAGGAATTTGAGGTGGAACTGATGTACCCTGTGCCTGAATTATCAACATGTGTTAAATATCCAAATAATCACAGTGAAGTCCTCTGTAGTAAAATGATTGGTGCTTGTCAAGCTTATTACTGGTCAGGAAGGAAAGAAAAGAGTAGGGCTGTTAAGTATCTGCAATCAGCTTTGGTTTTGAGTCTCACGTTCTGATTTGTTGATGAAGAACATGTGTCTATAAGAAAGTGTAATCCTCAGTGAAGGTTCTTAATCTTCCTTCATGCTTAGCTTTAACACTTTCCCAGTTAGAGATGCCTATATCCTAGTGATTTTAAAAACACTGCATGAACTGTCAAGATGTTTCTACATTAAAATATTTTGGCAGATGAAGAAAAAAAAGAATGAATGAAAACCAGATGAAGTGCATTTACATTTCAGTACTAGTAGAAGCCCTTATGTACATGCAGACATCAAAGAGCAAAAAAAAAAAGTTTTTTTAAAAAGGTAAAAATTTTTTTTTTACTTTTTCTCACATCCTTTTTTTAGCTCTGTAAGCTGCTTAGAAATGCCTTGAGAGCAGATGCAGTTCCTGGTTTCTTTAGACATGTCAGTTTGGCTGTGCTGTAAGTGCACATCACTTAGGGCAGTGAGGATGGCCAAGAACCTCTACAGCATCTTAACTCTTTTCATTTCCTCATATCTATTCCTCCCAGCCCCTCAAATCTCTTCAAAAAGAAAATGGCCTTACTTAACATTTTTTGGTTCTCATGAATCTTTCCAAATCTTCCATCAAAGCAACAGATTAAATCATGACTTGCATGAAAATAATAGCTGACTAGAAGATGATTGGAAGTTGTTTTGGCCTATTATGTCAAACTGTATTCAATGTCACTTGAAGCAGGCATTAGATTTCTTTTTCTCTTATGCAATGTCTTTCCATGTCTTTCTCCCCACTTCTATTCTACCAGCAATCTTATTTTATATCTGCTTATTAGAATGATCTTAGTAGCTTCATCTAGGAGCCAAAGAAGGCAAAGAAAATTAATCTTTCAATTTTAAAAGATGTTTGTTTGGGGTATTTACTCATGATGGCACAGTATTGAAAGTGATACTTGCAGACTCTTCTGTATCTTTATCAGGAACAGTTCTTCAGCTAATGCATATGTTCTCTGCTACTACTCCTGATGTATAACATAGGCATTACCTGAGATTTAAAATGAGGCAAAGTCATAGTTGGAGTCCATATAATTAAGGCCATAATTCCAGCACTTAGGAAGAGGCAGAACCCCTGACCACTTTTGCCACATAAACCCACTAAACATAAGCGTGTTCTGGTAAGACAGAAGCATGCAGCCTCAGAATACGCTCCATTTTGTTCAGAGATAATTATGAAGCCGAAAGTCAACTATGAAAACTTGTTTCTTGATCCTGTTATGATAGGACAAAGACATAAGTTAGGAAGGAACAACATTATGTCTGGAATGCCAGTGGCAGACTGGGGAGCCTATCTGAACCATCTCAGTGAAACTATAGAGATGTGATAAAAATACAGATTCTGTATTTTTTTTTCAGAAGGTGAGCTAAGTAAGATGAAGTAAGATGAAAATTCTCAAACACCACCAGACTGTCTTGCCTTTTTTCTAAAATGCAGTAAAATGGGTTTTCACCTATGTATCTTAACAGGTGCTCTTTCAGGCTCTCTGGACAAGCTTACCGTGACTGAAATTCCCTTCTATCTGTATTGATCCTCCAGCACCATGGCTAGATACATCATCATACCTGAAAGTTGGTGCTTCCAGCAGCACCGTGGTGTGCTGCTGAAGGACCACGGACAGCGACTGCTCAGTGCAAATAGGAGAACTGGTGCTGTAGCACTAAAAGAAAAAAAAAAGGACTGATTTTAGACATCGAATCATAGAACTTCTTGATTTGGAAGAGACTTTTAGGGATCATTAATGCCAACTCCCTGCTTCTCACAGGACTGACTAAAAATAAAACACATGACAAAAACATTACAGACATAAGCTGCTTTATTAACCTTAAACTTACCTGACCTTTTATTGAGATCAGATGAAGTTCATGATTTGCAATGAAATGTTATGATTTTATTTGTTTGTGTGACTGTTCTGTAAAAGAGTTTTGCTAGTGTAGAACAGCCATCAGAAGTTTAAACTTACTGGAATGAGCTTGTGAATGGTTTCATTCTGGAAATGTTGATCTTGACTGCTGTTGCTTCTTCTAGAAGAGAATAAGCTGTAGGTATTTGTAACCAATCATCTTTTAGGTAGAGGGAAGTGTGCTGACAGCTTACATATAACAGGTGCATGTAAGAATCCTCTCTACAAATGAGAGCTTCATAGAGACTGCTCTGCTAGAACTCAGATTTTTTCAATAGGAGCAAGTTGTTGATGCACCCATGCCTTTGTCTAGTCATACCCAGGCATTCTAAAGGCCAGGCTGTCTTATCTCAAACAAGACCAAACAGATAATACATTGCATCTTGCTGGTGTTCCTTTCCCACTGAGAGTATCTTCAGGCAAGCAACATCCTTCAGTGTTCCAGCTGGTACAAGACAGCTGTAAAGCAGCAACACAAGATTGTGCTTTGATGTTTGCTGGATATTGCTTTGCAGAGAGCAACTGTTAATCAGAATCAACATGACTCTGCTCTTTGCTAGTTAATCTGTAGTGAATTCTGAACTACTTAAAATTTTGCTGCTTACAAATTAATTGGGACGTGCCTGGAAATCACAGACAAAGCCAAAAAACATTGGTCCCAAATAATATGGGACCTCCATTCAATGTATGGAATTTAGGATATAGCTGCATACATTGAGTAATCAAGAAATTTAAATTCTTCACTTTCACATTTGCACAAATCTTTTGTGCTATGTAAGTACTCTGAGTTCTGTCAAGATGCCGAGAAATTGACAGAAGACTTCAGTCTAGTGTTTGGGCCAAGAAACATGGCACTTGGTGACATAGTCTAGTCTAGTCTAGTAGAGGTTTTAGGGCAAGGGTTGGACTAGATGATCTTGGAGGTCTCTTCCAACCTAGTGATTCTGTGATTCTGTAATATGGAGTTACTGGGCAGATATGTAGATTTCATGGATGTCTTTTGAATTTTGGCATAGAGATTTCGTATTCATTTTTTCTCAATTCACAGTTCACGCTGGCAGAGCAGCTACACTTTAGACCACTTCCACTGTCTGAGGACATTCAGACATTCATTTTCATACATTCAGGCATTTCCTAAATATTCTTAACTGCTGTGGTTACAAAACACCTTCTTAATGAAAGCACCAAGAGGACAATCTCATCTTGGAAAATGTCTTATTTATAGCCACTGATAGCGATGCACTCAAACAGCCTGACTTTGTACTCCACTGTTTGGAGGTTCCTCATACATCTTATCAATATATCAATATCGAATATTGGCTCAGTGCTAGAGGAAACCAAAACTGATCATCTTACTTAGAACCGAATCCCTGATTAATAGCTTCCATAAAGACCACCGTTTTTTTCTATGAAGACACGTTGTCCTAAAGCTTGTTCCCTGGACTACTCTTATTTTTAAGTCGAATTCCCCTGCTCTCTTTCCTGTGTTAGGTCTTATGTTGTAACAGTTTCTTCTGTAGAAGCTAATATCAGACAAGTAAGCAATTGCACAACAGAGGTAGAATGCGGTGCCTTCAGCTGAAGCACAAAGCTGTTAAACTTCTGCATTCGAGTACAATGAGGATATGAGCTGCGAGTCAGAGTTCTGAAACCCTTATACGAGCTGTAGTATGTTGTTGTTTTGCAACCAGTAATTAATTACAAGTTAGTTGATCAGACTGTTGCTACAGAACTAGGAAAGAGTGAATTGAACAGCAGTAACTAAATTTGGTCTATAAAGGCCTGAAGTTTAAAATAAACTAGGTTGGCTGGTTTTAGGGATGCTTTTCATAGTTATGTTAGGCAGAACCCTGCTTTTACCATTCAGACCTCTTTTTGGAAATTACTGCTTGTAAGGAAGTGAGTTGACTCTTTTCACCTATGGGTCTCCAGCCCAGAAAAAACCCAAAACATTGGTAAATATGAGATTTATTTAATTTTTAAAATGTTGGGAAAAAAGAAAAAAATACAGTATTTTAATACCAAATGCTTCCTAATTAAAGGAAATTCCAGCTGTGTTTCTACTTCAGCACCAATTATTGGATGCTTTGAGTAGAGACTGTTGAACCTGATTAATGTAATTAAAAACCTTTCTCAGAATACATATGATTTGTATTCAAAACTCCTGTGATATCATACTTCTAAAATGTTTGGATTTGTTTTGAATCAGTACTTTGACTTCTTGAATGATAATATTAAGATTATGGAGTGCTCTAGCTTCGCAATTGCATTTGAAGCAAATAGTTCATATTTGTGTAATGATTTTCTCTCTTCTCTAATTTGCTTTGTTAATTTCATTGAAATTGGCCCTGTTACTTCAGTAATTACTTTCTGACAGAAGATGTCATCTGGGATATTTAATTTCCAAGGGCAAGG
This sequence comes from Serilophus lunatus, assembly GCA_013399895.1. Classification (NCBI taxonomy): domain Eukaryota; kingdom Metazoa; phylum Chordata; class Aves; order Passeriformes; family Eurylaimidae; genus Serilophus; species Serilophus lunatus. Next base: position 288,166 of record VXBA01005454.1, read on the forward strand.
AATGGAACCCTACTCAAAATCATGGAACTGCGACTGTTTAATAATATGACAGATCCTCTTAGGATCATTTACAAAAGACTTAATTTCCTCTGTCCTAGGCTGCAAGTGATGATTTCTGGTTTTGCATGGGAAGGTTTGGGGTTCTTTTTCCCACCTTTGTTTGGGTTGGTTGGTTGGTTGGTTGGTTGGTTGGTTGGTTTGTGAAAGCTTCATGAGTTATAATTTTGTTTTTCTAAAAAATTTCTTATATTGCCTGCCATAAAATAATACAAATTTTTATTTATGAGTGATTTGTGTTTGAAATAGAAATACTCCTACTTGCATTAACTCTTGAAAAACATTGAATGTCTCTTTCAATTCAAATACTGCAGTTGTATTTAACAGGTAGTCAAGACCTAATTAATAAATTTTGGGGTTGGTTTTTTTTTTTTTTTTTGCTTTGAGCTGTTTTTCTGGAATTGACTCAAATGCCTATTAATTCCTAAGAAAGTTGTAGTGATAACTGCATTACTAACAAGCACGCTGAGAAAATACTGTTCCCTGCCTTGCCAGATGACATCATGACTAAGGAATGTTACTGTTTGTAATAAAAGAAGGGACAGGTTCTAAGTTGATAAATGCAAATATAATGGATCATTCTGTTTTACTAGTTTGTCTTTTTTCTACAGTGAGTGCTATGTGTTTGCAAAAGAGAGTTTTTGGGTTTTTACCACCTAAGCTTCTTATACAATGATGGATTTCAAAGAAATGTGCTCTGAAATATATCATGATGGTCTATTGCTGTCTTTGTCAGTGAAAAATGGATAAAACTATAGAATTTTTCTCTCTTTGTTTTGTGGAAATGTAGTAACTATGAAGGAGCCTGGCAAATCCAGATAATTCTATCATAAGTATTCTTTTACTGAAATGTGCATACTTTTTTTTCTTTTTCCTTTCCCTTTCCTTTTTCCTTTTTCTTTCTCTCTTTTTCCTTGTTCCCAAGGAGGAACAAGGTGATCTCTGCAGAGGTGATGATTTTTTTGATGCCAGAGTGTCAGGTAAAAATGGGCATTTATATGTAATTTAAAGTAAATAATGATCTGGCTTTATCTTTTCATACCAGAAACTTTGCTCATTCATTTCCTGAGGCTCGAACAGTTCCTGTTTACTACTTTTGCCAATAACTTTATTGTTTTGATTGTTACATCATACTTTGCTGGAGCTTTCTAAAATTACATGATCTGTTACAATTGGGTTTTTTTCCTCCTTTCCTCTTATCTTTTCTCTTTTCTGTACAGGTGATTTCTATTCACTCCTTTCCAAGCTACTAGGAGAAAGGGAAGATGTTGTACATGTGCATAAGCATAACCCTACAGAAAAGGCAGAATCAGATCTTGTAGCTGAGATTGCTAATGTGGTCCAAAAGAAGGATCTTGCCAGAGAAATCACAAATCTTGATGAGAAGGATAATACTATTCTTGTCAGAGACAGAATTCACAAATTTCACAGACTAGAGTCTACCTTGAGGCCACCAGAGAACAGACATTTCTCTTTACAACAGTCTAAACATGGTGAGGGAAGCTGGGAGAAAGAACATACAGGAGGTGGGTTAGGGGTTAATTGTATACAATGAAATGCATTATAAGAGCTGTGATCCACATTAGCAAAATCTGAAGGGAATATCATTTGAGGCTTGGAAGTATTTTACTTGACAGTTCTCCTAGTTATGGAAATATTCTCCCTCTGTTTTAAAGGTATTTCATGGGGATTCTTTTCCCTTCCATGTGTGAAGAAAGAAAGTGTACTGATGGCACAGTACCAGTACTTACTTTCTGGATAATTGCATATTTTTTTTCTACCTTAAGACTTTTTCTTAGTAATTGTATATCAGTTTTGCTAAAACAAGGTAAACACAGGATATAGTTGTCACAGGAAATGAAGACCTTTAATATTAATAACTACTATGAAATGGTCACTGGAATAATCAATACATTTTACGTGTTTTCTGATTACTCCAGGTTGTCAGATACACAAGGTTATGAAATGTATTACTGTAATTCTACCAGGTAGAATTTTATTTTTTTCTCTCATTCAGAAAGAGCAATAGTTAATCCTGAAAAATTCTTGAGAAGTAAAATTTTCTTTATATTGGTTTTAAATTAGACTTGACTATCCAAATATTCTTGGACAGGGCTGTTTCATTATACTAGAATTATAATTTATTCCCTTCAGGTTTCTATGACAGCAGAACCCATAGAACTATTGTGTTTGTTTTACTTGCATTTTGGTCCCTGTGATATTGACTGTGCTTAGCCTTACTTGCTAATGTGGAAAAAGCCAGATAATGCAGCATGTGACAAGTACCTCATAAATGAAACTGGTATATATGCATGAAAGCCATCTGTATGTGTAAGCTGTGGCCACACATGCTTGCTTTTATGTTACAACCACCCAGCTTGATGTTGCCAAGTGCTGTTGTACACAAATATGTATCATTCATCATCCACTTGTTTTTTATTTCAGTTCACAATGCTAACATGTATTATCTCTGCTTATGTGACATTCTGTTAACAATTTTCAAGCTCAGCAAAATCCTGGTTTTGTGTTCAACAGAAAACCAAAGAGGAGGACTTTCTGATGTTATGTTATGCTATCCATTTAAATGACAGCCTGTCAAATTATTGGCAGAGAGGCAAAAAAAAGCAGGTGGGATGTTGCCATATGCCTGACATAAGTGTAGATTCTAAATAATTCCATAAACTTCCCTGGAATTAAACTATCATAATAGTAACATGCATAGCATTGAGCAGTTAGTTCAGACTAATAACACATGGTGTGTAGAAGGTAAAGACTCAAATTCCTTGATGCTTTCATTGATTCAGAGGAGGGAATGTCAGTGAACTGAACAAGTGGCTTAGTTCGGCACACTTTATGGCACAAATCCTGACTACAGAAAGCATTTGCTCAGCTACATTAGTAGCTGTATATTAATTTGTGGGGAATTTGTTGTTGGAGGACTAGTTAATAAGTGGATTTTCAAATGATGCCGTTTTGAGGAACAGAAAAAAGAAAACTGAAATTTTCTTAATTAGCATTGTTTCGGATTTTTAATGTCTGTGATACTTCTAACTACAGAAGTTCTGACCTGCAGGAATTGCCAGCACCGCTTTTTGGCAAAGAAACTTCTGTAGCATTAAAATCTTTACACACATGCTTAGTTTCTATTTAGGGGGAAGTATTTATATGTTTAAGAACAAAGTCTGTCGCAATAGAATTTTCATCTTCAAAGTAAGAACTGGAGCGCAAAGTTTTCTTGATTTAATAAAAAATTTCCACCCTTTCTAAGGTCCGTCATAGTATTGAGTTGAATAAATTCTCAGTATTCTTAGAACAAGACTCTGCTGTTAGATTAATTTCATTTAACCATTTAATAATTATCAGAATTGAAATAGTTTAATATTTTTAGTCTTGCAAATATTGCAGTTTTAAACATGTAACTGTCCTGAAAAAGCGAATGGCAAATACTTTAAGTAAAGTTGTTAACAAACATTATGTTTATAACCTTATACTACTGCTTTTCCTGTACTGTTGTTAGCTTGGCACCCTGAGACTGGTAACTAATCAGTCAGGTTGTTTAACGTGCAACCAGTACAATTATACCTCCTAATTAAGGCAAACAGAGTAATCTTCCAATTTTAAAAACTCCTTTGTGCAGTGCTTGCTTAGATCTGTCAGGATTTAGATGATTACTCTGATGGTAGGGCATAGATACAACATGACTTAAAATTTTTAATGTTAAAAATTAGAAAGATCTTCCAGGGAATTCTGGACAGTGATTTGCAATTTTGCCAGTAAGTGAGATTTTAATCTTTCACTTGTGGAAGATTAGATTTGCTGTTCTATGTCTACGTAATTTTTTTGTAATTTTTTTTTTTTTTGTATGAAAGCAACTACTATAAATCTAAGGGTAGAAGATCTGGTACTTAATTTAGAGATCTCATTTAACAACAACACAGGTGATCTTACTTTTTTAAGTAATTCTGACTTATTTTGATGGGGAAAGTAATTTTCTTTGGTCTCATATAAAACTGTCCAATGGACCAATTATACTTGTAGGTAAATAGCAATAAGTCTAAACAAAGTCTAAATTTAGTGAGTTTTTGTAAAAAGCTAGCTGCCTTAAGATAAACCAGTATCAAAGGACTTTCAGTATGAGACTTGCAAAGAGAAAAGAAAATATAACAATAATTAAAGAATTTTTAAGAAATATGATAAAAATCAAAGGTTGTATGGAGGCTGGAGCTCATGTCATTAGACTGTATTTCACTGTACATTTTATTGTTTTGATTTATTAGAAATCTTTTAGTCCTTTAAGCGTAAATACTTTGTGTTTGTGGTACATGCCTTTTGAGATACTAAATTTTACAAAGGCAAAAATTTTGAATTCCTATGTGTAGCCTTTTATTCTTTTTTCTAGCTTATTTTGAAAAGGCTCAGAGGCCAAGGGCACTGTGACACAAAATACAGACAAGTTTTCTGCAATTTAGCTTGAACTGGTATGGGATGAGCAAGTGAGGAAGTAGACACTGCATTTTGGTTCTTTTATTTCTTTCAAAATCCAAATATCCATGAATATACCTGGCATTGCACCTGCTGTGATCAACTGAACTGACGTATGAATATGTATAGTTTTTTTTCTTAATGGCTTTTCTTCTAGCTTGGAGCTTTTGTTCAGCCAAATAACCAACAGAACAGGACTCCTTGCTCTAGAAGTTTCTGAGTACTGTGTTGGATTCACTGCAGTTGCTGATTGCCATAGGCTTTTTTTAGGTTTGTGTCAACCTCAGGAGTTTGTCACTAATTCTAGCTATGACATCTAAAGCTAAACAGGTAAAATGTCTCCTGTAGGAGATGCAGGTTTTCAGCACTGCTTCTGTATTTCCCTTGCATAGATGGTAGAGAATGATTTTTCCTTCCACTCTATCCTTGTTTTTACTCTCCAGACCACATCTCTTCCAAGTGAAATGGAAGGAGAGGGTATGCTTACCAGAACAGATGGGTTGCACAGGTGGCCTAAAGATTTTAGATACTGTGTCCCACTTAATTTTTCCTTTCATTGGAAGATCACTTCCAGCTGAACCCTCTCAAACTCCTTGGGTGCTGTGCCTTAAGGTCTGTGATCTTCCTTATTTTAAAGCATGGATGCCCTGGCACTTTGTGAATGTGTTTCATCTGCTAGATGGTACCCTAGTGATCCTCAATGTCAATGTTCAGCATCATGGCAAAACTCACAAACTTTGGGTGAACTGGAAGTACAGCATGGTGCTATCAAACACATTGAATATTAGTGAAGCAGCTCCAGTTTCACCTAACTTCAAAGAGATTGCTTCTTATTTGTCATCAGTTTGGGTATACATACCTACATTCAAAGTATCTCTTGTAGGAATACCTGAGTTATACAGAAAAGATAAATTTCTGGAAGGAATGCAGTGGTGGATTTCCTAACATGTAGAAAGCATTTTTGAATGTTTCTTTTCTTTGTTCTATCACAATTAGAGAGATTTGTCTTGTCATTACATTTTTGGTAATATAGTTCATTTGTCTCTTAATACACTGCCACAGCAACACAAGAGTAATGTCTTCCAAATAGTATTCAAGCAATTAATCTGTGACACATTAACCTGTGTAGTCAACTCTCTACAACTTTTTCAAATTTTGAATGGTTTGGCTCTTTTATCAGTGTCTATTTTAATTGAAACAGAGATTGAATTAACCGTATTTTTATCCTTTAAATGTCAGTCTTTAAGTTGAAACTAAATTTTTTTCCTTTAGCAGAAAAGCTTTGCAATTAAGGCAAGCACGAGAAGTATCTCACCTTTCAGCAGTAGTTCACTTCCTAAATCTGGTGCTGTTGATTTAATTTGAAAGTCAGATTTATGTTACTCAAAAGCTGCAGAGTATTTCTTCTTAAGAACAATGTGTTATGGCATAAACACCCTTCTTCATCTTCTTAGTCAGCTTCAGCCATCTATTTCCTACTTATGCATACACTGTTTGAATTAGGATATGAGCACTATCCAGAGCTAAAGCTTAAGTTGCCTGAAAGAAATGTCATAGGAAATGGTCACATAATTGGTTTTATTTTTCTTGTGGCTGTTTTTATTTATTCCCCATATTTTTACCTTGGTGTTAAAAGCTTTCTAGAAAAAAATCACAAATCAACTAATTCTACTATGTAGTTGGTTTAGTGATTTATAATATTTGTTACACATTTTTAATAGAATGCTGATAGGTCAATATTTAAGTTTGCCTACTGATTTTGGATTTTATTTTTATGTTTTTGTAATTTTTCAGTATAGAAAGTATTTACAGAGTGCCTAAAAACTTTTAGAGTGTGTGTCCATGTATCCTTACAAGATGGAGATAAGAGCGGAATCAAGACTAATTTTGACATTTCTATCATCCTATATATAGCTATATATATATTCCTATAGAATGCTAGAGCTTGCGCATGCTTTATCATATTAAAACTGTGCTTGGAATTAAGTTGCAATGCATTAATGAATATACTGCATGTAAGAAAACGTCCATGTAATTCCCAGTAGTCTGTACCAAATGCCAGTTAACCATGTTTGATGATTTTTTTAATAAATATGCTACGTAATTATCTGGGGTTTTGTTTGGTTTTTTTGGTCAGATTTCCACATAGAAGAGGCTGTGGAGTGGCCTGGATTAGACCTTAAACTTGGCCAAGTTTCTGGGTTGGCTCTGGACCCTGAAAATAACCTGGTTATCTTCCACAGAGGTGATCATGTTTGGGATGAAAAGTAAGTAGAGGCTCTTGCTGAATGGCAAGTTAGAAGGTTAAATTGGTGTGTGCTGTTGGTATACATCCTCAAGGAAAGACAGGTTGCAGTTCTTTTTCCATTTAAAATTCAGTTCTTTGTCTGAAAGTGTCTTTCAGAGACTCAGAATGGAAGTGGTGACTGACAGTTCAAAATTATGGGGTTCCTAGTTCTTTACACAGTAAGAATATGTCTCCAGAGGAAAAGAACGTAAGGACATTAGGTTCTTAAACTGTATGACCACATTACTATGATGTTCACAAAGACTAATTATCCCTACTTCTCCATGTTTTTTTCGCAGGAATAATTAACCTGAGTGAATGATGTTTTAGTGTAGTAGACTACTATTAGCACTTGAGTTTAAGACATGCAAAGCTAGCTCCAGTGTACCCTCATTTTTCTTTGTGTTTATATACACTGAACAAAGTCAGATTGTTGCAAGGCACTGTCTCAAAACAATAAAAACAGAATAAAATTTAGCATCACGTGAACCAAAAAAATGTCCAAACTTTTAAAAGGTTGTTTTTCTATTGTTTGTAAGGTAATATACTCAAAGATATATTATTTTAATAACAGGACATTCTGAATAAAGAATACTGTCCTTATCTGTACAGTCCTATTGTCTTTGACCTTTAAAATTGTATATGTGTTTTCATGGATACTTCTGAAAGCTTTCATGAAATTGTAACAGAACACTGGGAGGAAATAGTGTTTGCCTGTAATGTAATAGTAGGTAGTACCCTTTTCAAATGTGCTTTTTAATCTTTTTTTCTAAGCATCTGTTCTCCATATGTATAATTATGACGCTAAAGGGTAAGGAGGGTTTTTTTCAAATCACAATAACATCATTTCTGAAAAATAGAATGGCAGAATTCTCAATGTTTTCATAACAAATTTTGCTGAGAGTAGTGTTTTATGAAAGTTATTTGGGTTTTTAGCTAATAATGCAGTGGATAAGGTAATCGTTTTATTTCTCATGCATTATTCTCATACATCAGTGATCTCTCCAGCTCAAATGTACATCAACATAGACTGTAAAATTTGAAAGGATGATACATTATACAAGATGTATTACTCAGGCTTCAAGTATTCTATAAAAGTTGATACTGAATTGGATTTTTTTTATCCTCCTGTGCATGAATGTAAGTGCTATTCTTTGTGTTGTTCGAGAAAGAATTGAAAAAATATTTGAAAATAAGCTGATACTTCTGAAATATATATTTTTGAGTGTTTGGCACTTGAGGTATACCAACAATCCAGTGAGCAAAACTTGAGTTGTAGGTGCAGAAGATCAGAATCGTGATCTATAGTCTGGAAATCCACATCCCTACCAGCTGTGCTTGGTAACACTACATGTTCATTTAACTCAGCTTTGTCCTTGACAGCAGCCACTGTAAGATAAGCTGTTGTTCACTGAACCTGGTTATGGGCCTTCAGTAAAGATAACTACACATTAAATCCTCATTTATGAGGGGTTTTGTTCACAAGTCTTAAGGTTTTTTTCTTCTTCTTGTGAAGCGCATTTAATCAATGTACAGGAAATCTAGTGTTGGTATGAATCCTTCAGTCAGCTAAACTAAAACCTTTGTAGGTCTGTTTATATAGAGTATGATGACTTCAAAATATTTTTGCAAAGCATGCCTGTGGTTAAACTGTTGTTCCGTATCTTGTGGCACAGAGAGGAGGCATACAGAAATGTGCTCATCCAGTCTGCCTTCCCTTTTTATCTTTGGGTGCATACATGGGTATATGAAATAGCTGGAGTCCCTTTCATGGCTTGTGATGAAAAAGGAAGGAGTAAGGAGTGTTCTCATTTTTTAATAACAAAGTAGTATTTGAAAGGTGTTTATCATAACATCATATGGGGGAGGCATAAGAAATTACCAAACTTTTAATGTTTTATCATTAGCTGCAAATACAGAGTTTAGTGTAATATTGCCAAATCATAAACATGAAAAATCAATAGCGTAAAAGCCCAGAATTTATTTTCTGTTTCAGTGCTTCACTAGCATGCTATAGAAACACATTAACCAAAAATTATGTCTGCTGTTAGCTATGCACAAATGTTTCCAATGCATTATTAACAAATGCCACAAAAGGTGGGTCTTCATTCAATTCAAAATAGCTGGTCGAATGATCTGTGCTGTTGTACAAGGTAACTTCAGTCTGCTTTAGAACACAAAAGCAATTATGTAGTGACAAGCCCTATAACATAGTAGCAGCTTTGCAGTGGCTGTAGCATTCCCTTCTGTGCATGACTTAAAACAAATAATCCTTTTAAATAAATCAAGTTCTTCTACCACATTGTCTTGTCAGTTTGGGAGAGGAAATGTGCTGTGCAGAATGAAAAAAAATGGAACTATTCAGCTGTCTAAGCTGAATCATTTTCCCTTTTATGATTAAAAATATATACTCTTAATTTATAAAGAACATATTAAAGAATATAAAATACATTCTTCTTACTACATTCTTAACAAGATAAGCAGCTTAATTCAGGCTGAGCACAGTACCACAGTGGTGACGGATGTTGACCAAGAATAGAGCTCAGGGTTGTGCTTTCAGGGGGTTATGAGATCAGGTGATCTGTCTAAATTTATTATGTAGCTCACCAGAAGGATGTTAGATTTAGCAATAAATTGTTTGTATTAGTGTGAAGTGGCCAGCTGAAAAGTAGAAACATAACTGTGGAATTACATTGGGGTTTGAAAATAGAAGTAGTGAAATATGCGGTGGATTTTACTTGTCCTTGGATTTAAAAGTGCAGAAAATGATATTGCAGAGCAATGTGACATATTGTGTCAGTTCCTCTGTTTGGTTTTGGTCTTACTCTTTTTCAGTTATAAGTAGTCAGCATTGTTTGTGTTCTCATTTATCAGCTAAGACAAAGGAACATTGCCTGTAATCTGGTCTCAGATGTTGGGAAGAAGAGTGGCTGTGCTTCTGTAGCATGTCAGTCATCCTCCTAGAAAGGAAGTTTGACAGGGAAAAGATACATCAAAGACCACTCTCATAAACTCATTTCAAAGTTCACTAGGCTTTCTTTGCGTAACATACCATATAATCTCTTATTTACACTGAAAGCACTCGGTTCCCAGAAGAGCTGGGAATAACAGGAAATACTTAGAAGTGTGTGCGGCACTTCTGCTAAGAAGAAAAATCATAACAAGGAAAGCCAATAATTATTTTAAGTTGTCTAGATAGTCAGTTCTCCAGAGATACAATCATGTTCTCTATGGGGTTTTTGGTACAATATCTGCCATCTAAGATTGTTTTCTGTGATTATCTGTGTAGATTAAAAATAAGACTAGTTCAGTATGTCCAGTGTTGTTTCCCCAGTTCTGGTCATCCCTACCTACAGCAAGTGCTTACAAGTGTTAGACTCCTCTAAAATAAAACTATTTAAAACCAAGAGAACTCCTCACAAGAGATTACTGTCATTAGTGGTAAAGAATAAAACAACACCTGCTGAACCATGGTTAAACAACCAGGTACACACCAGTAGGGCGTTCTGTGCCATTAATCCAGTGTCTCTCTGCAGCATGATGACAGTGTTTAGGAGGACTCAGTAGAAAGTTTTAGGAATTCCCCTTGGGCTGAACCATTCATAATTATAAGGTTCATTTCTATCAGAAATTATTTCTACCAGAAATTAAGTAGTTACAGATAGCTACCATATGTATTGGCAATATCTAAATGTTATTTTTTAACCATTGCCTAACAGAAACTTAAACACATCCTGTCATAGATTTTTCTGGTTATATATGAAGCCAATATAGCTTTCCCACATTAAAAGTTCTAGACATATAAATATTTAATGTTATGGAGAACGTGAGGCTGCAAGAACTGTACAATATATAGTTTTAATAGCTTTACTCATAGCCTTCTCTGTGACTACAAAGTATGTTCTTGTTTACCAAGTTGCATCAATCATAGCTGGATTTCTCTTGGGATTAACAAATGGTTTTAAAAATACAAAGTGGGAGCAGGGAGTAAGTCTTGTTTTCATGTATTTTTCATCCACAGTCAAACACCATTTTCTAGCATTTCTAACATTACTTAATGTTCTTAAAAATACTTTACACTCTATTTACCTTAACTAAATGCTGAACATATATTTGAACAGGTTAGAGAAATAGCCTACTTCTCTGTAAGGGTACAGAAAACTATATTTTTATTCTTTGGAAGCAAATGATAATTTTGTGCCTTTCTTCTGGAAAGTTAATCCCGGTTCTTAATGTCTGAAATAGCAACGTGCTTAAATGTTGCGTTAATATGTTCCGTGTACCCTGAAAATTGGGTGTGGTGGTGTGGAGGTAGGAGAAATACACATCATGTCCTGTGGTCTTCTATAAGCACCCTTTGAAAAGATGTCAATCTGTGGTGATAAGCTCTTGCAAAATACTGAACTGAGTTTGAAAAAAGAAAAAGCAAAAACCACACAAACAGGCACATACTGTCTTAGATGACACAAAATATATCTGTTTTTACTAGCACTTATGCTCTGATGATGAGCTGTATTTTTTCTTAGGCAACATTGTTAGATTTCCCATTTCTGATTTGCCACAGCAAAGAAGGAAAAAAAAAAAAAAAGAAGTGTTTTTCACTTTTTTACTTTAAGATTATCTTAGTTGTTGCTATGTTGATTTGGTGCTTCTTTTTAGTTTGGAAGTCATAATCTCAGTCAGAAATGCAGACATAAAAAACTACTAACTCTTGCAATCATACAGCGTTGTAATAAGGCTTAAAGAAAAAAGAAACCAATAACCTCACACTAGGACTTGAACTGCAAAAGTTGGCTTTAAGTTGCATGTATGTTGTTCATTGATGGAACCTTCTAATTCTGGCTTTCTGTTCCACTTTTTTCATGTAGTTCTTTTGACAGCAAATTTATTTATCAGCAAAGAGGACTTGGACCAATTGAACAGAACACAATTCTTGTCCTGAATCCAAGTAATGCAAAACTGCTTCATTCCACAGGCAAAAATCTGTAAGTTTGGCTTTTTGGTTTTATTAATTGAACTAATGTGTCTGTGTTTTCTATGTGAAAATGTGCCTAAACCCATTTTCGTTTGTTTGATGTTACACTGTGTAATTGTAGCCCATGAGTTTACTTAATTAAATAAATAAAGAGTAATTACAGAATCAACAACTAATAAAAGTAATTTGCCATCTTTACCACCTCTGCCTTCTAACAATTCACAAATATTTTGTCTACCAGCCAGATTAACAGAAATACAGGGCTCATGATTATTGTACATTGTCCTTAGAGATGCGAAGATGGCCTGAGCGAGGCACCAGAAATCACTTAAATTTCAGACAATTTTCAAGAAAATTCTATCCTGTAAAACTGTTTTTCTCATTAAATACTATACATATTTAGTGTATAAGCGTTTGTTGATCTGAAAATAAAAAATGAAGTCTTGACATGTCTATCATTCTTCCAGAAAAATGTTTTTAACTGTATTCTTCTACATTTGTGCTTGCAGATTTTATTTGCCACATGGTTTGAGTATAGATAAAAGTGGTAACTACTGGGTCACTGATGTAGCTCTTCATCAGGTATGTTTCTGAAGCTTTAGTACCAGGACTTTATTATTTGGCCAAATGTTTTTGTTTTCCTAGAGATTGACATGAATTGCTTATCTAGGCATGTTAGGAATAACATTAAGAATATGCCTACAGAAATTGATCCCTGTGCACTTCATATGATATAGTTGTGTTGAATAATTTGCCACATGGGTGTATCATGAACTGTAGAAACCAACAAATCACAGAATGGCTTGGGTTAGAAGAGACCTTAAAGATTATCTCTTTACAACCCCCCTGCCGTGGACAGGGACACTTCCACTATGCCAGGTTGCTCAAAACCCCATCCAACCTGCATTTGAACACTTGCTGGGATGGGACATCTGCAGCTTCTCTGGACAACCAGTTCCATTGCCTCACCACCCTCTCAGCAAAGAATTCCTTCCTAGTATCTAGTCCAAATCTGCTGTCTTCACATGGGCCCCTCTCTCAAGTCTGTCAACATCCTTCTGCGTTTTTCTGCTACATCTTTAATAACTTGTTTGTTTTGTAAGGACAGGCAATTTATATTTTAAGCAGATTTTCTAGAATCAACACTATTGACAAACTGGTAATAGATATTATAGTCAATATATTAAGATTATGTTAGGTATATAAATTTATTTTATACACAGTGATAGGTATTTTTCTTTAGGCTTCTTAGATTTCACTGTCCATAACTGAAACCTCTTCTCTTTTCCTTTTGACTGAATGAAAAGGTTTTCAAGCTGGGAGCAGATGACAAAGAACCATTAATGGTCTTAGGAGTGGCTTTGCAACCGGGCAGTGACAAAAATCATTTCTGTCAACCAACTGATGTGGCTGTGGATCCAATCACTGGCAGCATTTATGTCTCTGATGGATATTGCAACAGTCGAATTATTCAGTTCTCTCCAAATGGACTGTACGTGATGCAGTGGGGAGAAGGTACAGTCACAGCTCTTGGCACTTCACCCATATTGCTACTATCATGAACTCATCGTGAACCACAAGATTCTTGATGTTGCTATTATTTTCTGAAATGGATTTCTGTTACTGGAATACCTACCTTATATATTATATATATAAAATTAAAAAGGGGGAACTGTTAGCTTACTTTCAGTAGAAGTATTGGAATGTCCTGTTTTATCAAGAAAATGTTCTGACTTTCATGAAACCTAATTACTATCTTGAACATTTAGTCAAACAATATAAGACTTTATAATTTTTGCAATCTATTTTAATTTTTTTGACTGATTACATAATTACATTTCTTCCTGACTCAGATTTATATATCAGCTATTAAACTATGCTAAATATTATAGGGAAATAGCAAATTCATAAATTCAGGATTTACAAAGGAAGTGCAATAGGCTACCATGATTTATCTACCTAAAACAGTAGAAGTGCTAGAAGAAAGTAACCTGACCTTAGTCTTTTCCTGGCGTGGTATTGCATTACTTGACATTCTGCTATTTCTAGGCAAAACCGATAGTTTCAGTGCATACTTTAACATAATCCTGGATATTTTGTATTGCAGAGAATTCTCTAGGTAGAGCCAGACCTGGACAGTTCCATATCCCTCACAGCTTAGCCTTGATCCCTGACTTCAGTCAGCTGTGTGTTGCAGACAGGGAAAATGGTCGAATTCAATGCTTCAGATTAGAGACTGGGAAGTTCACAAGAGAGATCAAACACAAATCATTTGGAAGAGAGTTGTTTGCAGTGTCATATGTTCCAGGTAATCTTTTTTCCCGCTCTTCATATTTCAAATATTTGCTTTACACCAGGATGTCAGAGTATGTAGTGTTATTTCATGAAGAGTGCTGTCATGTTATCTTAGGACAGATACTAATTTTATTTCAAATTAGACATAGTGCAATGGAAAATTTGAAAACTGCCTGTTTTCCTACTTGCAGATGAGGGAAGCTTGCATATAATCTCTGCTTCTGAGAAATGAATGATTAGACTCTCTAAATATGATGTTAACAAGTACATGATCTTGTTACTTCCTGGTGACTGCACAGTCAGTTAGTTAATAATAACATTTTTACTAATAATAACACTTTAAAATATTCATTTCAAACTTCATTGAATTGAGCAATATTAAGATGTTCCAAACTATCAAGAAAGGTTTTGGGTGTCATAAAACAAAAGAACTGAAAGCAACTGGTTTGAAAAAGTTGTGGGTTTTAATACCACTGATTGATTAACATTACTGCTTTGGGATTAAATTTTTAATACTGATTCTAAAGGTAATGTAAATGTTAAGAACTGGAGGAGGAATTTTGGCATGTCTGGCTCCTGACTCCTTGATACCAAATTCAGTATCAGAGCTACCTCTTTTGCATCTACCAAGAATGTGAAAGAAATGCTGTGCTGAATGAGCTACTTGATACCTAAGGGGGATGTGTAAACCTGGCTGCATTTAGTGGTCCATTTGTCTTGTACTCACCATGCGCTCTCAAACCCTTTATTTATTAGTGTTTGGAGGTAACTTCTGAAATCTTCTTCATCATATCTTTGTATTGCCCATGAGTTTTTGTAATCCTATTTTAAACTGACTTGTACTGTCTACCTTTTTTTCTTTAATATTAAAAAAGTGACTTGTTGTCATTGAGTACTCTTCAATTCCAGTATTTTGAGAGTTGAGTAATAATTCCACTCTTCCCAAATCTGGTGCCTCTTCATCTTGCCTTATCCTCTTCAAAGCAAAGAACCCCGGACAGCTTAATTTGTCCCCATAAGCCATTTCATTGCTTCAGCCCCTTGAGTATGGTAGTTGCCTTTCTCTTCTAGCATCTTTAGCTTCATTGGGACCTTCTTGAGATGCAGAGAGTAAAACAGCACTCAGTACTAAAGATGTGGGCATGCTGAGTTTTTGCATAGTGGTAGAACTGTCCCCTCCATTCCTAATTTACTTCCTCATGATGTCTGACAGGTCTCTCCTGAGGTGTAGCTAGCAGTTCCAAGCTTAAACATCATGTAGGCATGATTTAAATTACTTTCTTGCAGAAGCATCACTTCACGTTTGCCTTCACTGAAGCTCTTCTGCCATCTGTTTGACAACTCACTTATTTTTATAAAAAGTCTTTGTGGACTTTCTCAGTATCACTGGGCTTTTGACAACTCTGCAGAAAACAGTATCTTCCTTAGACTGGTAGATTTCATTGTTCACCCCATTTTTCAGGTCACTGATGAAAACTATTGAATAAAATTGTTTCTGACTCTGATCCCTGCAAGATCCCACTATTCAGACTTCTCTGTCCTGAAGAATAAGCTCTGCTCTTTGCTGTTCATTAGTGGGCCTTTCATTCAGCCCTGTGATAACTCACGGTCATTAATAACCTCTGCCAGGGGTTTTCTGAAAACACAAATCTACAGAATCTGCTGCACCTATGCCCTTTTTCTCCTGTACAGAGCTGAGAAACAACCCTTAGAGAAGCCATACCAACTTGTTTTTGTAGGCTGCACTTAGCCATATCTTATTCTTCATTATGGATTCTACCATCTTACTGGGGATGGAAGTCAGAATTGTGAATGTATGTGACCAAGCACCCTTTTTAGTCCTTCTTGTATAGGTGGGCATTGCTTCAGCATTCTGCTAGTCTTCTAGCAGAGTGGCTGTTTAGTTACTTAATTTGGCCTGAGATCTGTGATTTCACATTTGACTTCCTTCTGAATTTGAGTGAATGTCATCTAAACCTGGTGAATTATTAACCTCCAGCTTGCCTAACGCCTTTTGTATATATCCTTCCAGTTGAGCTGGCTCCTCTGACCTCTTTTCTAGGGAAAAGAAATGAGTGTCATAATCTTTCCAACATCTTAAACAGAAAGAAAACCTGCCAAAAACAGCTTCTTTGCCACAAGCCCCTAATCCCTAAGTCCCCCTTTCACACCTTTTGCTCTTGTCATCTCACTGGCTCCCCAGCTGATTTCCTGCTTTTGATGCATTGAAAGAACTTTCTCCTATCAAATCAACCTTCCTTAGCAAAGCATTCTTCAAATTATTTTTTAAACACTTTTACATACTTTCTACATTTAAATAATCTGAACTAACTATATATCTCTTAAATGCTAAATTTTCTACTGTTACACCTCACTTAACTTTCCTCTGGTAGTTTAGTTTCCTGTTGGGTTGCTTTTCTGTCTCTCTGTCTCTGAGAGACTTTTTTCATCTAAAAAATCATTACATTCATTCAGTACATCATTGCAGTTCATCTTCATTACAGTTTGTTCTGTGTGGGTTCCTAAGCCACATCTAATGTTGTTGCAGGTGGCCTCCTCTTTGCAGTTAATGGAATGCCTTATCCTGGAGAGGCGGAACCAGTGCAAGGATTTGTGATGAACTTCTCTACTGGAGAAATAATTGATACTTTCATTCCACTTAGAAAGGTAGAGTGTTGTACAGAGTGCCTGTTGCATATAATTATATATATTTTAATATTGGTAACACCCTACTCTTCCAACTTTCATAAGACTACTGCAGGAAATAAGATGTTTTATGGTGGAAGCTATTCAAAAGGAATTCTTTATAATACTAACTTAGCAAAAACACTAGAATTTTGGGTCTTAGTTTCTATATGTGGTACACATTTGAAAATTATACTGCCCTCAAGATGATTCCTGTAGATAGTACCTTCAGCTCTATTGCTGCCAGAGAGTCCTTAAAAGATAATTTAAGAGAATAATTAAGGAATTGAAAAATACATATATTTACTTGCTAGTAATTTGTCAAGAAATAGAACATATTCCTAAGAAGCAATAATATGCAACTGTATAGTTACATCCCTTCTTTACAGAATACTACTGTGGAAGTTAAGGCCAAATGTCCTTCATACAGTGTTGTACATAAAAATTATGGTGTTTTTTTTAACAGTTTACACATGGTCTTATACTAAACAACGAATGTTAATATTCCTACATCTCTATAAAACATACCTCTTCATTTGTAATCCAGTTTTAAATTACATTAATGAGAGTTATTTCTTCTGAATATAGCAAATATCTGCGTTGCTAGCAAAGTCTAAATATGTGGGCTTCAAGGTTCTTTATTTTTGAAAATGTATATTTCACAGGATACATCTGAATGCAATAGAAATATTTTTAATATGGAATGCTTTTTAACATAAATACACTGAATAATCTCCATGTTCTTATCCCTGGAGAAGACAAACATTCAGCAGGAAAGGAATCCCTTTCTTTTCACATGTGTTAGGCCTTCGCAGCAGCTCCTGCTGCATTTTCCAGTCTAAGGAAAGACTGAATATGACCAGTCTCAAGTTCAGGGTTAAGGAGGCCCCATGAGCATGTAGACACTTCAGGGTGACCTGTGACTGCTTATCCTTACAGAGCTTCGAGATGCCACATGATATTGTTGCTTCAGAAGATAAAACAGTGTTTGTTGGAGATGTTCACGCCAGAGCAGTGTGGAAGTTTGCATCCACAGAAAGTATGTACTTGTTCTTAATGTCACAACTTCACATTTTGTACCTTTGGGTCAGTACCACTTGTCTAGTACCACTGGCCAAGAACCTGATGGCCTAATGGCAATGATTTAGTTACACTGTAAACAACACCTGCAGAAGTTGTGCTGCTGCTCAGTTTTGATTTTTAGTGAGATGACCATCCTTCAGCATTGCTGCAAGCTCTGCCAAAGAGGAGTCCCAAGCACACGAGTTTGTTTGTCACAGAAGGGATCAAAATGCATTTGGCTCATTGCTAGATCTATCCCTTGTCATGTCAGTACATGCTTAAACAAAGATTTTAGGACTTTCAATGTATCATTTGCTGACAATGCAACTGCTTCCTTTGAGGTTATCATATGGAAAACTCCCAGGGGATGAAGTAAAAACACCAGTCAACTTAAAATTTATATTCATTTAATTGGGAGTACTTATTAGAAAATTAATCCAGTATAATTTGAAGTCTTATTTCCACACAGAGGAAACACTTGCAAGTTTTAATGTAGTAACCCACAAGGCAAGCAGCCTGACTTCAGGGAGAGGGACCTGATTAGTCAGACATCAATTTAGATGGATTTGGAGAGGGGTTATATATTTTACAGGAATAAAAATATAATCCGCTGCTACATTATATGGGATAAAAAATGTATGAGAGAGATAAAGCCTTGGGCTTCAGTATGTTAGTCATCCAGTAAGAGTCTGCTGCTATAAATGACTAAGCTAGTTATTCCATATTTGTCTGTTTATAATTCATGGATTTTCCTTTGGGGCATCTGGTATGAGCTGCACTTGATAACAGGAGACTGGACCAGATAAATTTTAATTCTCATTGGATATGGTTTTTTCTACGTCTAGTAAACTGAACAAGAACACTTCTAAGCTATTATTCAAAGAAACATGTGAGTAAAAAATAATGGAATTATTACAGGCTAGATGAGGGAAGTCCTTGTAAATAACTTTCTTTTTGCTGCAGTAAAAAAACCACAGTATCTAAGAAGCCATGGTTCAACCAGCCTTTAATCCATTACGATTTTGATTATAATGAACAATACATTTTTATGGGAATCCCTGAACCTTTAGACATACTCATAAAATCTCTCTGTGGCATAAGAGTTGATTATTGCAAGCACCTTTCATGAATCAAGCTCTTTCTTTTTTTTCCTATGGCTTGTGAGCTATTGAATGGATTATATTGGCTCTCCTTGGTGCGGACGGGATTGTTTACTGTAGGATTGTGCTGTACATTTGAGAAAGCTAGTAGAAAAATGTCACTGAATGTCTTTCTGAAATGTCAGTTGTCCTGAAGAATGATTTTGTTTTACAGAAATGGAACATCGGTCAGTTAAAAAGGCTGGTATTGAGGTACAGGAAATAAAAGGTTAGTCTGATTCATAAAGGAAATAAAGGAACGATATGTTCACATAGACTAGGGCTTCTTCTGCCAAGTTAGAAGGGGGAAAATGCTAACTAGTGTGACTGTTTTGCTTTCATGAATTGTCATAGGAAGCACCAGAAAGTAGCTTGTAACAGTGTTACCTGGTAGCTGCTATTTTACAGCCAATCTAAACATTTCATTTTCAGTGGTGACAAGTGCTTCACAGACACTAAGATAAAAATTTAGCTAGTGGATTAATTCCATACCACCATCTGGTATGGTCCAGATTGGTATCTGTGGCAGCTCCCTTAGATGCAGAAATAGCTCTGAGATAGTTACTCCCCAACATCCTCCCCCCTGCTCCACAATCTTCAATCACCAAAAACAGGGTTATTTAAAATGGCAATTGGTTTATCTTTCTAGTCTTTCAGTACACAGCCTTGCCAGTCACACCATATGGCAAGAAATACCATTTTTTCTATTTAGATTTGTTACCATAGGTTTTCCATATGTTTTTTTAAATTTATCTGCATGACAGTGAAAACAAACAAAAGTAGAAGAAGAAGAAAATAAAAACATGTAGAAAAAATACAAGGAGATAAAGAAATAGAGAGGTAAAATATTGATATAGGTAGTTGGAAAGTCATTTCAACCAATTGTATTCTGTTACATAGGTCTTTTATACTGAAAAAGGAAAGTTCATTTTCCTTTCAGAAAAACAGTACCAGGCTATGATACTGTTTATAAAAGCCTTTATAAAATGTTCTTAAATGGTTTTCATTGGTTAAATTCAGAATGCTTGTAGTTTGCTTCCACCCTGTACATGCAGACAAAGTAGCAAAAGATCCCATTATGAAACATTGAAATCCTTACTGCCAAAACTGTTATCCTTTCATTTTATCTCTGTTGGTATATCAGCCTGCCTGAAGCACTCAAAAGGGAAGTGTTGACATTACAGCATGCTGTATATCTAGGGATGTATTAATGCATTTTGGCTTTCTTCAGCTGACACTTCTAATGTCGTAAGTTAAAAAATGCAGTAGGGTCACAAGGTCAAAAAAAGTTTTTGAATAACAATCTCTAAAATGGATTAAGGTAGTTAGACTGAAATTAAAATCTTTCCCTCCACTGGAAGAAAAGAGCCAATTTATTTTGTGTCATCCTCTGCTTAATGAATGCAGGAGTGTCCTGCACTCTCACAGCCTCCTGGTGACAGACTGTTACTAGTGTTTGTACTGCTGTGACACGTGGGGAACCGTAGCTTTGCCCAAGGTGCTGGAGAAAAATTTTCCTTGGCTGCAACTGCATCTTGAACAGACAGCATGTTTTAATTGTGTTGTCATTATCCTTATACTCAAGATAACAATAATATTGAGTATAAACTGAAACATTTGCTGTTCTTTCAGAATAGAGCATCATTTTAATTTTGGTAGAGGATCAAAACAGATTTGATTCACAGTGTGTTTGTGATGCAGCTACTTGTTAAGGCATGATTTTTCAGTCTGGCTTTAAAATATATAGCTAGGCAGTTTTATTCATTAAAAGTTATCACAAAGCATGTGATACACACACAAACGAGCACAAGGGTTTTCCCTGAAACACCTTTTCTCCTTGTAGGTGGAGAGCTAACAAGTTAGTCAGGGATGACTGGATGCAGTTTTGAAAAGCCCTCCAGATTTATAGAACCAAAGTTCTTTCACAGGATGTAACAGTTCCGTAAATTTAATTTAAAATTTAATTTATCACAATTGTATTTAAAAGTACTTTAAACTTTTCCGTTCTGTTTATGATAATACAGTGTATACTTGCTTTCTGTATGTTTGAGAAAGTGTTATTATCAAAACGAGATATTGCACCTATTTGCAAAAATAGGTCTTTGGGAGAATTTTCTATATTTTAAGTGATAGATACTATTTTAGAACAAAACTGTCTGACACTTCTCCTTTCCTCAGCTGAAAAAAAGGGAAGGAACCTTTGCTAGTGTGTGGTATAATTCAGACTCTCACTGCCTTATTTTTGGGATAACATCAGCCAGAGCCAAAAATGTCTCCATAAGGGTTTGTCTTTTTGTTTTCTTGTTACTCAACATTTAAGGTATTCTAGCATGTTCTTTCCTGTAATGCCTTGTTCTGTGTTGCTTGATGCAAATTGTTTTCTTTTTAAAGAATCAGAAAAAACTGTAGAAGCCAAATTGAAAAACAAGCCAGAACCAACAGACCTTCTTAAGAATACGGATAAACAACACTTGGTCCAACAGGCCAGCAGCACTGGAGTTTCCTTTGTTCTTATTACAACTCTCCTAAATATCCCTGTTGTTGTCCTGCTGGCAATTTTAATATTTTTTCGGTGGAGGAAGACAACTGTCTGTGGAGGTAACTGCAAGTAACTGTTCTAGAGAACAAACTTTTGTTATTCTAGTTCAAAACATTGCTGAGGGCTCAGGGCATGAAAGAGGGAAACTAGCTGTCCCTTTGCCCCCCTGAACAGTTGCAGTGGCACTGCATGCAAACCAAGAATCACGTGTACACAGCACCTGCATCTCTTTGTGCCTTTAGTGTTGCATCTCAAGCCACCACCTCTTCAGAACATGTATCAAAAGCTTTAATTGGTGTCAAGACAAAAATTGTTATCTTAGAACCACCTAGCATATATTCATGTTATTTTGTCTAGAATACAGGAATTTCAGTGCCCTGAGTAGAGTTCATTTATCTAGTGTGGGGTGTTGAAACTGCTGAGAATGAAAGACTGCATGGGCATTATAGAGGTATAAGCAAAATATAAACAGATAAGATCTGCAAGAGATTATATATTACTGTTCACTAATACCTAGTGCATTTTGTGAATCAGATGTGTTTCCATAGTGCACCTTTATCCATTGCTCCTAGAGCTTTAATTGGTCCTTACAAGCTATGTGAATTTGTTCTTAATTCATACAGCATAATAACATTATTTTTTCAGAGGTTTGTAGATTACAATAGAAATTTGATCAATACAGTTATTGTTATGTATCACAAAATTGTTTTATTGAAATAGTCTCACCCAGAGAAGAAAATATACATGGAATAGACAAGTAACAGTTCTAACACTGGTCGGGACCTACTGTGACAGAGTAGGCAATTCAGCAATCTAATATGGCTGTGCAACTGAATTGGATGTACTTTATTTGAAGATTTCAGTGTGCAGCTTCCTGACTCAGTGCATTTAAAAATGTTTAGCATATCAAATGTGTTAAATAGCATATCAAATATGCTAACACTCTAGATACTGCAGTACTGCCACTAATGGCTTCTTAGAGCTCCTAATTGATTTGTTGAATGTCTGCCCTTTGTATCAGACAATACATACAATTATTTAATCATAGAATTTTGTGGACATTAGCTTATTTTTGAAATTTATCTTATTTTTCAGCTGATGGGGAACACAAACTTGATTCAAGTTCAGGCAGAATTTTAGGCAGACTCAGAGGTAAGTCTAGTCATTGAAGATCTTTTAAAACACAGTAACTGGAGGCTTTTTTTCAGTAACTGGAGGCTTTTTTCTGAATTCATGTTGAATAACAGACTTGATGGAACTTTCTCTGAGGAGGGATTGGGGGCAAAGATCAGGTGTTTTTCAAAAATATCATTTATGACACCACTAATCTGTCATTATCTGCCCACTAAAGAGGATGTGTCACTACCAGCGGGAGAGCAGTAGCTGTAATGAGTTATTGTCGATGCGTTGAATGAAATGGAGCACTTTTAGTCTTAGGGCAAGCAAACGGAAACACCAGTAGCTTGTGTAAAGACTTAATGAAACAGTGAACGCTGAAGAAAATAGTTTGAAACTTCTACATCAAAGATGAATTTCCTTCTTCTTTCATAATATGTGTACTTAGCTTTTGTGGCTTATGTGCTGATCTTTAAAGACAGTTGCTGAAGGAAAACTTAATGTTAAATTTGTAGATATATTTTTATTTCCCCCGTATAGTAAAGCAAACCATATAAAAAGCCTTTCTTTTCCATAGGGAAAGGTGGTGGTGGCATTAACCTTGGGAACTTCTTTGCAAGTCACAAAGGCTACAGTCGAAAAGGGTTTGACCGACTGAGCACTGAAGGAAGTGATCAAGAAAAAGATGAAGATGATGGCACAGATTCCGAGGAAGAGTGTTCAGTATCTCCACCCCCACCAGCAACTTCATCATCCTGAAACCAGCCTTTGAGTTCTCCATTATATGATTCAACCCAGAATGTCAGATTCCTTTTCCCTTAAGCACGTTTAAGATTTTTGTGTATTTAATTGTAAACTGTCCTAGTCTGTGTGGGGCTGTACACTGGTTCCTTTAATTTTTGTTTGGTTTTAGTTATGTTTTTTTTAAGTGGAGGAGTGTATGGAAATTCCATATCAGTGCTGTTGGTTTTTATGTGAACATCTTAATAAAGGAAAGTCTTCTAATTGCAGGACTGATTTAAAGCAGTAGTATTTTATCATCAAATATGGGGATCTTGTAAATAAGTCTTACTATCTGCTTCATCAAAATACTTTTCCCGTTATTCAGTTGCCAATTTCTGTTTTGTGCCTTTCCTCTTCAATGTCCTTAACCTGTTGCAGTACAGAGAAAATACAGTGCCACAAGAAAATGAAGCTGCTAAGTCTTCTTCTATTTTTTTAAAATCACTAACATTATATTGCTTTGAAGGAAAGAAAAAAGTCTCTATTTAATTTTTTTCTTCTTCCTAACTTGATGTGTTTCTGGAATGTCTTATTTTTAGATGGTATCACTGTTAGAACACTATTTTCAGAAGCTGAATGTAATTTGTGTAATAAAGTATTCGCAGAGCATTAGCTGTCGGAGTGTACTTTGGAATTTTTGCTTACTTTTTTTTGTATACAACTTTTGTAAAAGCTATACAGACCACTTAATACAGTAAAAATATTAATGTGTTCTACCAGCAGAGGAAAAAAAATGGTATTTTGTACGGAAGCTGGAAAAATGTTTTGCTATGTCACAAGGGTTTGGGTTTTTGGGTTTTTCTAAGGCTAATAATCTACATATATGTACAAAGTCAAGCTTAAACATTTAAAGAGGAATTTTATTTGTATAATAAAACTGCAGGGTATTTGCTTAATAAAACATGGTCACAGCTAAGAGGAAACCTGTGTCTCAAATTAAATGCACAAATTAGTCAGGATAGGCATCTAGTACTACCTGGTTGGAAGTACTAAACTTTTTCTTCCTCCACACTTCCTTTTTCATTCATACAACAGGAGCCCTCAGTCCTGTAATGAGCTCCCTCTTTGAGCTGGAGACCTACGGAAGTCCTGCTAGATAATTACCCTGTCTGTGTGAGTCATCCAAGTGTGAATCATTGTGCACGTCATCATGACTAATCAGTCTAGTTTGAGGATCAGAGCATAACTAATGTCCTTTTAAAACCTTTATTATGAGCAGAGTGTACACAGCTGCAATTGCCACAGGGCTTTATGAAACAGTTTTCATTATGGTCATGGCAGGTGTTGTAGGTATTGTAGGGTATTGCAGGTGTTGTAGGGTATTGCTGGGGTTGAAAAACAGATTTTAGGTTCCTGGTGGTGGTGGTGGTTTTGCAAGGTGGTTTATGGGGGATGAAGGGAATAATAGTGGAGCAAGAAGTAAGATTTCTTCCCCCAGCAAGATTTTATAAATCTCCTTTTTCTGGAACAAAAAAACTTGAAATCCTTGACAAGCAAGATCTCCAAGACAGCCTTCTGAAATGTTGGAGTACAGGCCCAGATTTGTGTGAAATGTATCTATTGCATATTCCTAACATGCTTCCTCTTCTGCTAATTTCTGTTTTCCTAATGTTACAAGCCTGTTTCTTTCTCACATTTGAAAGTAAGGAAGGCAGTGTTATTTTTTAGCTGTGGCCTTGATCCTCTTTTATACAAATAAAAACAAAGTAGTTGGGAAGAATCCTCTGAAGCTGTTTGCAGAGATGGCAAGTCACTGGTTCAGAGAGTTTTCAGTGACAGCAATTAAGATAGCTGTGCTGTAATAGGTGCCGTACATGGCATCGGTTCTGAAAGATCACTGGCTTTTCTCAAAAAAAGGTATATTTTTCTAACAACTGGATAGCTCACATTATGTCCATCTGATGTTGGATGTTTGCTGCTTCTACAGTATTATTATTTGATCCATAGTTCCTGTTTTAAAAAATGTTTTGTTGAGAAGGAAACAAACGGTTTAATTGCAAGTACAAGCAAAAACAGATGGAGCATTAGTCACAATCTCAGCTCTCTGGAATTCGGAGATTGGTCTCTACAATAATCATGGGCTGCCTAAAGAAAAGCAGGCCAATGGAGGTGATTCTACCCCTCTGCTTTGCTCTGGTGAGACGTCACTTGGATTGCTGCATCCGGCTCTGGGTCACCAGCATAAGAAGGATGTGGACCATTGGAGCGAGACCAGAGGCCACAAAGATGCTCAGAGGCTGAAGCAGCTCTCTGTGAAGGCAGGTCAAGAGAACTGGAACTGTTCAGTCTGGAGAAGAGAAGGCTCCCAAAGATCTCATTCTGCCCTTTAGTACTTAAAGTGTGTTTATAAAAATGAGGCCTGTAGTGGTAGGACAAAGGGCAATGGTTTTAAACTGAAAGAGAGAAATTTAAATTGGATGATTGTGGGAATTTTTTTACTGGTGGTGAGGCCCTGGCACAGGTTGCCCAGACAAGCTGTGGATGCTCCATCCCTGGAAGTGTCCAAGGCCAGGCTGGATGGGGCTCTGAGCAACCTGGTCTAGTGGAAGGTGTCCCTGCCCACGGCAGAGGGGCTGGATTAGGTGATATTTAAGGTCCTTTCCAGCCCAAAGCATTCTGTGATTTTTTAGTAACTGCATTGACAGGCAACCAATTACTTTCCAGCAGCAATTGAACTTCAGCACCTCAAGTTGCATGGTCTAATCCATACAGATACAATGAATGGCAGGAAATCTGAACCTGCTTGAAGGCACTGAATGTTCTTCATTGTTTATTAAAGCTGCATGTTATGAAAACAATGTAGCAGAGACCTAGTGCTGCAATAAAAAAGTCATATAAAAAGGAAGACACAAGCTTTCTGAATCATGGTTCTTGTTTTAATAAGTCAGCAGACCATCCTCCATCCTAACAGATTCTATCTGTAAATATTGTTTATTGTGTTAAATGTTGAATACTGGTTATTGAATTCAAGCTAGTGGATTTGGAATGGATGTATTTGATTTAGAGCAGTTGTCCTAGATAAGATTATGCTTTTTAACGAACAACATGTAATTGTACAATTTAAGATTTAAAAGACATGATACTAAATTCCATAAGTTGTCAATTAATTTTTTTCTTAAGCCTTTTCAAGATGGAAGAATCTTGGCAACTGTAGAGGCTGAATATTTTCATTAAAATTAGGCTGTTCAAGTAGCTAAGGACCTTTCCCTGTGCTCATACTCTATTAAGCATCTCTCTGTTTTAAACAGTCTGACATTCAGAGTGATGTGAAGGTGGCTGGTATCCATTGGCAGGTGGTGTCAGGTAATTTTTGGCACCTTGCTGTGAACCAGCTGTAAGGGAGAGCAGGCTGGGGCAACTGCAGGGTGTTATGAGGAGGATTCACTGAACTGTAATCCACAGCCTGTCTCCCATGTCACCTGAAGGTGTCCCAATTAAATGAAATTATGATCCCAATTAAGCAGCTGTCCTTGCCACCAAGTGTCATTAGGTGCAAATTGATTCCTTGGGAAGCATCTTGATTAAGTATTTTTCTAATCAAGCAGTGCACTGTAAAGTTAATGAGGATTTATAGATCAATGTGGTAAATTGCAACAGCTTCTTGCTTGCCAAAGCTAGATTTATTTATGTTTTATCAGAACTTTTAGGTCAGTAATGTCTGTCATGCTCCAGAGGATTAGGATTAAGCATGGAAGATGCTATAGAGAAGAGACTTTGGTGATTTTTACCTTGCCATTTAAATACACATGTGGGAACTCATTTGAAAGACTACATATGTATTAGCAGTACAAGTTGTGGGGAGGAGATCATGCTGAGCAATTCAAAAGCAACTTTATTATTAAATTTCACTTTAGGATATGCTTTCAAATTTTAATGACTAGGTTATGATATAGCTCATGGTTTGTGGGGATTCATGTAATGTACCAAGAGGAAAAAAAAACAAAAAACAAAAAACCCCCCACAAAAAAACCCCAACCAACCAAAAAAAAACAAAAACAAAACAAAACATAAAACAAGCCCAGAACCAAATATCTGGATCAATTAAAATTATGAGTTGAAATTAGGCCATCTTCTATGTAAAACAGATGCTAGTGAACCCTAGAGTTTTAACACCCTGATTTCCCTTAAACTGTTGGGGTTTTTTAGTTCATAACAGTGAAAACATCTTTTCTCCATTGTGAAATATCAAAATTTGTTAACAAAATTTACATTGTAACTTTTTAAACTTCTCTCCAATAGTGGTGAAAAATTTAAATTTATCTGTGTAGCTGAGCATTACTGGCAGAAGAGAAGAGGGGAGCTGACAGTGTAGAGGATTTAAAGTCTCCAGTGATAGCTACTTATCCAAGAAAAACCTGCAAACGTTTTTCTGTTTCTGGACATGGTGGCTGGAAAACTTAAAAGAGCATCCAGCTGGCTTTGTTACACATATATTTGGAGAGGTACTGCTGCATGGCAGTCAATTTGGAAGCTGCATTAAATTTTTCTAAATACTACAGGTCATGAAGGCACTTTGCTGAACTGCTCCTTTCTTTAACTCTGTTCCGCTAGTGTTTCTTATTAATTAGTTGCATGTGAAGCACGACATCCTTTGAGTCAAGTTCTGTCTCATTTCATAGCAAAACTTTTTTCAAAAAATACACAGATGATGTACAGGCAATCTTTTCAAGGACACTGTGCCAAAGTACTGTTTTAAAGATGCAATGGAGCAATTTTTTTCCTAGCAGATATTCAGCAGTAGGAGTTTGGCAAACAAGGGACATTATTATTAATTACAAACTACGTTTATTTTTCTAACAACTGACACATATGAGAAACCTAAATCTTCTTTTTAATTAGAATTCAAGAATTTTGGCCGAATGGGGATAAGGCAACAGCCATAGAGGCTAAAGTCAGTGCTGCTTATCATTTACGTTTTAAGGCCAGAATCCTGTCCTGTCCGCTGCAATCCTCAGTGTTTTGATACCCTCTCCCCCGTGCTTGTTACTGCAGCCATGGCACATCCTAAAACTGCTGCTCAAAAGAAAATCACCTGCACTAAAAAAGGCTGAATACCACAATTCTGCCACGTTTCCTCAAGCTGGCTCTCAGGTCAGGTATTGTGCTGTACATAAGGCTTAACTGGAGGCATGGCCTTTTTTTCAGGCACTTTATGTGAGTTCGAGCTCATAGAAACAAAGGTGTAACGGGGTACTGAGAGGTGCCCAGTTCTCCGGAAGCTGTAAAGCTGTACTGGAAGTTTGCAGTAGTTGGCAGCTAGTCCAGAAGCAGAGAGTACTTTTGTTATGTGATCAGCACGCACAATGCGGGCCGTGTTGCTCTCAGAAATATATTTCATACAGTTTCATAATTATCGATGTGAAAAAATGACAAAAATTCTGCTGCGAACGTAGCTTCTTAGGGAATGCAAGCCCTGCTGGGACAAAGCAGGCAGCAGTTCCTCCAAGCTCCTGAAGGGACGTGCTGAGGCTGCCACCGTGTGACCGGGAAGCAGGGAAAGCCTGGACACCACTGCAAGCTGCAAAATACATCCCTCGCGTCTCCTCTGGGGAGCTGAATATATGGAGGTTAAGACTGAAAAAGAAAATAAATAAGTTTGCTGGCATAATACCCTGACTGTCCTCTGCTCTCCTTTTCTTTGGTCTTTAATCTGTGAATGATATTTCTGACTAGGCAGACATTCAAAATCAGTCTGGTGGGGAACCACACATATTAATTACTGTGTATCATTGAAATTCTGCACAAAATATAGAACTCATTTTCTTAAGGACTTTTCTATTGAGGCTTTCATTACTATGCCAGCCAGCCTTGTGAAGAGCGACGAGTGTTTTCTTCAGCTTGTCTGGGAGTTGACATGGCGCTGCTCACTCTGTGCAGAATGGGGAAATGAAGCATAGAGAGATTAAAGGCATCAATTGTCAAAAATAATCAACCAATTTTAAGTACTGAATTTGTGAAATCTGATGTATTCCCTTTTATCTCACTTATTTAGATATCACTTTATATATTCAAGGCACTGGCCCTTCCCACCAGCTGCAGCTCTGAATGCTCCAGCTCTGCTGATGAAAGTTTTGAGATGTTCATCAAGCCCCTAGAAAAGGACCATGTGAGTAACAACTGGTACGTGGGAATGCACAATTACAGAAAGTTGTGTCCAAGTGCTATGTGAATCACTGTACTAGAAATCTGCAGCAGGGCAGCACTGCCTTGCAGAGTGGGAATTATGTATTTCTTACATGTCTTTTTTATTGACATATCTGTTTCTGCTGCCAGTACAGCAGAATTCCTTCATCTATGTACAAGCTGAGAAGAGAGAGGAGGACTGGGGAATGCATACCTCAGGATTAACTGCTGAATCAAATGTCTTTAAGTTACTGTGTGGTTACTTCTGTCTGGAAGAGCCTTCCTCTTCAAATTAAAGCTGCTTCTGTACTGGTTTTCATTCCAAATATCCACATAGTTTGTTTACCAGGATGTAAACAGCAGGCCACTAGGCCTCCCAATATGCACAAAGGAGTGTAACACCCATTTCCTGAAGACTCTGCTAAATCGCGTTTGTGTTAATTTTAGCCTTCGAATTTACAACAGTGTCTGGTCCTGAGATTTCTGACATGGCATTTCCTTCTGCAGAATTCACAGGTGAGCAGCCACACTCCTAGGCCCACCATGGCAGCTCCTGACATGCTCTGCTGCGTGCTCACCACCGAGTGGGAATCTGTAGCTCACAGATTTTATTTTTAGGAAGCAAATTAAGTGAATGTACCCATTTCCTTGCAGTCCCCCAAAAATTCCACTTGAAAACACCAAGGTTACTATAAAAGGATTTTGATGCCAAGGCTTTAGAGTAATGATGTTTGTTGCAGAAGACCATTGATAAGGTTGTCACACCAAAGCAAATGAATGAACGAGTAAAATACACTTATCTGGTTCTCAAAAGTGGTATTTCCAGATTTGGTAACTGCTTGCTCTGAAAAGCAAATCATGACTCATTGGTACCCTTCTGCAGGGAACATTCAGTTCCAGGGAGAAGAAAAAATTTAAAATGTCTGTAGCTGAGAAGCAGGAACATCTTAACAGAGAATGGGCAAATGGTATACAACAGCTCAGGAATTATTCCAACAAGAAGCCAAAGGATTTCATTCCACAGTAAAAGTCTTGAGTATTAGTATAATTTTTTCACCAGCAGATGTTTTTTATAGTGTTTTTCATCAAGCTTTGAGCTGGTAATTACTGCTATTAGCATACCCAAAGGATGAATGAACACAGCTCTGTGCAAGGAGGCATGAGGAAAATTGCACTGTCTTTCATGTTCTTCCTTCTACTCCTCCCATCTAAACAAGTTGCCACGAGGGGGCACAAAACAGAATTTCTATAAATTCTGTTATTAAATAGTCTTTTGCTATTGTCCTGTCATAAATCAAACCTCTGTGCCAGTAAAAAAAGAGTACAGAGGGACACTTGCCTATTTATCTAAGTTGGCAAAATACAAAGCAGAAGCAGGCAGGTCACAAACACACACTTCACTGGGCTGGGGCAACTGTACTGCTTGGAATGTCTCATGTGTCCTGGCAGGTTTTTTTTTTTCAGTTTCCACTGACGGTTTTTCATGTCAATAGTTTGAATACCCTGTATTTTATTTTAGTAAACCCCCTTCATGCAGAGAAGGCCATATTTCACTGCAGTGATGAGACACTAATGCCTGCTTGTTAGTACAGTAGATCAAAATTACCAGGAAGCCTGAACTGTCAGTATTACACGGTATGTTAAATTATTTTTTTTGTTTTATCCATTCCCATCTCACTGAGCTATTTTTCTTTTTCCTCTCCAGTGTGGCTCTAACAGCACTTGTGTTACCATAGACTTTTCCCAGAAAACAGCTCTGCTGTACTGTGTGCAATTAAGGAACAGAGCAGTTGAAGTAAAAAAAAAAAAAAGAAAAAGAGGGGCTGGTTCTCTCTTGCACCTAACAAAGCTTCAGCAAAGTTTCAGACAGCTGCCTTATTCTTCAGTTTTATGCCTGATGCTAATATCCTTTTTTGCACACACTATATTTATAAATATATATATGTGCACACACACAACGTATTCAGAGAGTACTGCCTCCCAGTACCCTCTTTTGGTGGAGAGAAACCATATCTGCAGCACTGGATTTTCAGAAGGCATAAAATAGTTTGAGTATTTTTGAGTATTAATTACTTTTCATTTGAAATTTAAGATAGGAGCCTGTCACAGTGCTGAGATTTTTTGTCGCACAGCTGCACCCTATGATATCAAAGACATACTGTACAGTAGGCATGAAGTTCTGTACCAGTTAGGTACCTAGTCAGCCTTGAGGATCACTCTTATTACCCAAGATTAACTGAAACCACATAATAAATAGTATTATCCTCCACCTGTGTTACAAGTCACATGACACTCAGCAGCAGAGATAAGATATATTCAGAGAGCAAGTTAAGCAAATCTTCCACAGTATCAGAAATGGCTGAATTCTTAATACAGTTCTTTGCTAGTTTTTAACTCTTCATGTCACTCCTCCAACTGATTTGCACTTACCAGTTTTCCACATGAAAAAATCCCTGTTCAGCTGACTTTCAAATACAGTCTTCCCAGTAGGGAGTCCAGACAAGTAATAACTTACTCAAGGAAATCAGAGAATAAGCCAATACCAGTGCTTCCCCTTGCCACTGGCAGTGAGCTAGGAAATCTTCAAACCTGCACAGGCCCAGTGAAGATGCAGCTGTAATGCAAAAACCACATGATTGTGGAAAAAGTTCAAATGAATACTGAATGCTCTTAAGTTGTTTTACATACCTGAAATACTAAAATTGGTCACCCTAGCAGAGTTTTGATGAGCGGGGAACAGCTGAAGGCCTCATTGTTTCATGCACAGAACACTACACGTACTTGATTTCAGCAGCTTTTATTGTTTTGTGAGATCTTAGAACTGTGTGTTAAACTAGAAATTAAAAGCTGTAAAAGACAGTTTGCAGCTTCCCAGAAATAATAGAAAACTGTTATATAGCTGAAAAAGGAAGACGTCAGCTTTCCTAGAGTGAAAGCAAAATTTACACCAAATTGCTTAAGTTATATTCATCCCACAGTATCTCTGCACATTAGGAATGAGTCATCTAAGGATTAACAAAAAAGGTCATTACAGTGAAATGCATTTTGTCCTGAGAGGATAACAGTAAGGCATGGGCACACTGCCATTCTACCAACAAAATCTGAAATTCAAATACATGATGAAAACTTGTGCTTTTAACTAGGTAGAGCCTATATTTTTGGTAATAAAGAATATCCTTCTTAACGCCCCTGAAAACTAACCAGTGGGTACCTGGAGCACTCTGATGTTCACAAACTAGTAAAGTAGATCTAAAAAGGGATTTAATGTCATTACTTTTTTTTTTTTTTTTCCTCTCCAGTCTGCCACAGTAGTGCCAAACCATTTGGCAATGCCATGTGACATAACACTAGGTTTAAGTGTCCTCTATCTTGGTCTGAAGTGTCCAACAAGGTGAAGGCCATTGCTCTGGCTTTGCAGTGTTTGATTCAATGCAAAGATCTTCTCTCATCTCAGACTCAAATTTACCATCTCCCGATTCTTGGTCTTTGCAGGCTACAGGTGAAATTTGTATAGCAGACATGACATCTCTTGTGTAGGCATTTATTTCCCCTTCAGCCACAGGGTCTGGTTGGCTTGAATTACTGGATCTTTCAGATAAGCCAATATAGTCATGGTCAACAACTACTGCACCTTGTAGAAAGTAATGGTTGTCTGTAAAAGGAAAGCAGTCATCATATCAGATCCTTCCAGTCATACTCAAAATGCTAGTGAGGTGTTAATTTACTTTTCAAAACAATTTCCACAAGAGGACAAGAGTTTGAGTGACAGCAAGACTGATAATGTGAATTTCCTGATTTCACTGAGCATCAAATGTTGGGCATCTTGTTACATCCACAAAATGCTTGCAGTGTTCCACATCAAGAGCTTTTCTTAGCTAGGCTGATGATTAGCTAGATGTCTGTCAGTCACCTACTGAACTAATTACCTTAAATGAATGGACATGCAGGTTTTTCCATCTTGTGCATGCACACAGAAAAATGTGATTTCTCCAAGCTCTTGGTGGGAAATTTTAATGCAACGCAAGAGTTTTTTAAAGCTGTAAAAACTAAAAAAGTAAGTAAAGTAAGTTAAAAAAATTTAAAAAATTAAAAGAAATCAAACTCTATCCCAGCCATAACCAGCAAAGTCACTTCCTGGAAAAAAAAAGGGAAGAAACTATGTTTACACACATCTTCTGCAGTATTCAGTAGTAAATAGATTAGGTTCTGATAATACAAAGGAAACTACTTTTAACTTTCTATATAGTGACATAATTTACAACATTATTGTAATAGCCTGTACATTATCTGCATGCTGGATATGCATGTGACTCCCTCCTTATGCATCAATAAGGCACAAAGGGATTGTCCAAGAGAAACCGGTGGCCCGGAGATGTGACGCGAAATCGGTTTCTTGGTGATGAAACCTTTAACAGACAACTGACAAAAACATCAGCTTCTTACATGAAATTCTAGAATTAGTTTCAGCTTTGCAAATCTCTCAACTTTAGGAGGTGATGGAGGAAATTACTATCTCAATGCAGTTTATGTATTTTCAAAAACCAAAGCTTAACCACACATGCCAATAGTGGGAATTGTTCTGCTTTTCAAGAACCCTGAAGTAAAAAGCAGCTTCTTCTGTGACAGAAGTCTTCTGAACATTGAGCATTTATTTTCCAAGAAATGCCTGTGATGACTCAAAGACAGCATGAACAGAAAAGAAACAGCTGCCATTGTTTGATTAACATGGCAGCACTGCAAAAGGACATGGTCAATGTTTTAAGACCAGTTGGTTACCCAAACCCTTGGGAATTTCTAGCCATCCCCCTGCAGAGCATAACCATTTTATTCACTCTGGTAAGAGAAACATATTTATTTCTTCAGTAGCACAATTTAAAACAAATTACTAAAAAAAAATTTAAAAAAAATCAGTTCTCTGATGTAGTTTTTTTGCTTTTAGGCTTTAGAAGAATCTGATGTTGTGGGTCAAAAAAAATCCAAAAATCTGCACTAGTGAGGCTAAGCAAAAAAAATTGAGTCCTGTTTACACCAAAACAGAAAGACAGAAAATACTCCTTGAACACATTTCAGCCTGCTTGTGCTTCTAGCATTTTCTCACAGGCCAGCATGAATAGAGCCACATCAGAGATAAGAAGCAACTTTAACAGAGGCTATTTTAAAAAACAGTTTCAACATGATTCATTAGCTCTGTTCCATGCTCTGCACAGGTTTGATGTCACTCACACACACACTGTTCTCCCCACTGAAAACAACAGTTATTTCATTATTATATAGTGTTTATTTAATTCCCACTGGTGAGTGAATGATACTTCTTCATTCTCATAACCCAACACCAAGACATGATAGAGAAGTTAAAAAAACCCCAAACAACAAAAACCCCAGTCTTTTTCATGTACATAAAAATATAAATTAAAAAAAGCATACATATACACACCTTTTTCACTGGACCCTCTCACATATGGCTTGAGGTGAGACATCTTGATGGGTCTTTTCAACCTGGATCCTGTGGCATCTCTTAGTATCGCACAGCCATTATCTGTGATGTAATCTATAATACAAGGACCAACCCATTCCGACTGGAAACGACCATCTTTCCACCAGTTTTTTCTCTGCCTGAGGACTTCATGACCAACTTTAAGTCGATGGGTATTTAATTGTTTTGGCTTCCTTTTGACTATGATTTTGTTTCTGATTTTTTGCTCATCTGAAGTGTTTTTGTCCACCTGCAGAAAGGTACATATTAATTACATTTTCTTTTTTCCAAAAGTAATCATGCATTTTCATAGCATTGGTTAACAGTGCACAAGCATAACATTGAGTGGTTTTGGATGTGTATAGTTCGTAATCATTTAGGGCTGAAGATTTATGAAGAGACTGATTTTATCTTCATAAATCAACAGTCCATAGGCAATGGCTTTCAACTTCTGTAGATACACAGCCCCCTAAGTCAGAAAGGGTAAACTTTCGACAGTAGGTCTCTTTTAAGGTTACTCCTTCAAAATACATATGATATTTGTTACACTGAAATCTAGGGATCACGGGGGAAGGAAAACTAACTAAAAACCACCACACAAACCCCCACATTGTTTTAAAAGGTTAGTTCTACTTTATGCTTCAAGCCTTTCTATCTTTTTCACCTTCAGTCTTCTTCCTAGTAATATTTGAATACATAACATTTACCTGGCAATCTGAGGTTTTCTCTTCTTCCAATGCTTCACTGACTTTTTTAGTTGCTTCAAATATTTTGGCAAACATACTGTATTCTCCTTCCACACATACATTCATTGGCTCAACAACGTGTGGGTTACGATGAAACATTTGGAAATAAGGAGTGTTTTGGTCTGGCTCCTATTTAAATGGGGACCAAGAGCAAACAAATTGAGCACACGGCTTTGCAGAAATTTTAGGGGACTTCAGTCAAAAGAGTAAGAACATTCACATACCAAATTTGTCAAATTGAAAGCATAAGCAATAGCAGACAAATGTTCATCCCAATCATTTGGATGGTCAATGCAGTATTTGTTAAGGAAAGCTTTGATTGTCTTAGACATTCTTTCACTTACATCATCTGTCTGAGGACAAGACAACACAATTTGTTTCAATCCAAACAGTGCAAACAGTTCTTCATTTATCTTTAAAAGAAAAAGAACACAATTAGTTAATGTTTTCTCTCTTCTTCGTCTGGTAAACAAACTGTTTTTCACATGTTTTGTTGATATGACTGTGGCTGAGAAGTCTTACATTTATATTGGCACCAAACACTCCAGGGTTGAGAGTGAGTGCCAAAAGAGTAAGTAAGGCTTAGGAGCCAGTAATTGATGGTTTCTAACCACATTTCTGCCACTTAATCTGTCCTTTCCTCTGTATCACAGTCTGATGATTTCATCATCTCTGAAAGCACCACAGTGTTACAAGTTCTTCAGAATCACTGTAGGACAATGTCAAAAACACCCTTAGCTATTGCCATACTGGACAATGCGGATGAATGGAACAGTGCACACTGGAGTGTGAAAACTTATGCCAGTTCAAATGAGTGACAGAACCTGCACTATGACTGCCAGGAAATAATTTTGCTTTGTTCTTTATCCAAAGAATAAAGCCTTGGGAAATGTTGTAAAATGTTACAATTGCAAGTAAGTGCATACAAAAAAAATGACAAACCAATAACTTCTTTTTTACTTTCTCACTCAAGGAAAAAAATACTAAATTCTTTCTCAAGAATGATCTAAAATTCAAATCTAATGTAGGGAAAATGTATTTTTTTTCTTGGGAAAAACAAAAAAGATGAACCAGCCATGTAAATGCTCACCTGATAAACAAGTTCCTTCCCTTGATCAATAGGCATTTTTTGAGGTGGCCCATATAAGAAAAAGACATTTATGATTGCTTTAGCAATTTCAGCTGCCGAAATGTCATGCAGTGGTAAGATAACAGTCCATCTTGTAAACAAATCTGTCATAATTATGGCGTATTTGTTACTTCTGTCAGTAACATTAAAAGGTCCCATTAGCTCTATAGTGACTGCTGTCCATGGGTCCTCTGCTTTAATAGGGTGTGTTTTGGCCACTGCAGTGGTTGTGCTCTTTGCCATTTGGCAATGCTGGCAAGCATACACCTAGAGAGAACATCAGGGCAGATGTTATCAATAACAAGCAAAGGTCAAGGTTTAAGGCAATCATCAGAATCACAGATCTCCACTATTCCTCTGTAAATTAGATCAGATCAGGCAACACAAAACAAATTCATTTATCACCCTTCTTACAACTTTTTACCCTCAGATTTTTCAGCCCTAGCATAAAGCCAAAACAAAACCAGACAATAGTGAAGGCCAGGAGGACATTTGCAGGAACTCATAGCTGAACTCTTCCATCCTGAAGGCACTGTGCTCTTTAAAATCCATAAGTTTTAAAATCCATTACCCTCTGTAAATACTAAAGGAACCAGGAAGCAACTGAGATTGAAAGCAAGACCCCTTTTGGTTCATCCACGTGTCCTGTGGCTGAAAAGCACTGGCAGTATCCATGATCTTCCACGCATAACACGGATGAAATGATCTACAGGACAGAGTCTCTTTGTGCAATCTGAATTGAAAGACCCAATTTCAGTTCATGTTACTTGAACCCAAAGTATCCAGGTGATGCTGCAAGCTGATAGCAACAGTAATTTGGCCTTAAAGGATCTTTACATAGAGCTCCCTGAAAGATCAAACTCTGCCAGGGGATCATGTCCATGCATCTTTGGGTGAAGGAGAATAAGGAGCCTTCCCAAGCAGTGATTTTTTTTTAACCATTTCCTGAACACACTTAATTGTAAGGCAGAAACACCATTTTCACATTCTTATCTGCCAGCAGCTGCTCTGGCCACACATCCTTGGGATGGTACATAGCATCCTTACAAAACATTTGTAAAGGACTACATAAAAAATTATCCCTTAGCTCTGAGACCATACCCACTGCTTGACATCATTTGTTACAGAGGTCCAGTAGTAATTAGACTCCACTAAAGTCAGTGTCCTTGATATGCCATGATGGGCACCAGCAGCATTTTCATGGCATTTCTCCAGCACCTTTTTCTTCTCTTCATCTGAAACAATTACCAGGCGCATTTGTTTTCTGTCCTTCCCAACATAGAACAATTTATTTTCTGAAAGAAGAAAAGTACCAGCAAATTATACACAGGTGCTTGCTTGTCTTTTGTTTAGTTTACTAAAAGTAATGGGCGTGATTCAGCAAAGAATTTATTACAGTAACTTACACTCACTTCAGCGTAAATGTAGATTTCGTTTACAAATATTTTCATTATTTTCTCCAAAAAGGCATTAGTTCACCCATGTTTGTTAATCTGGAGTTACAAGGGCAAGTCAGAATGCCAACAATATTCCCACAGGAAGCCTGACAAACACGAGAGTGGAAAGGGGAGGTAGGAGTGATGAGAAGTTGTTGTGTGCCTGCCAGCACACTGACACTGCAAGTCACAGCTTTAACTTTTCCCTACATAGAACTGGCAGGTTTGTTAGGATTGAGAGAGCACAGCAGAACTACAAAGGCTCACATATCTCCACACAGGGCCTCCATAAAGCTGGGAAGGGCTCTCAGGTGACTGATTACAAAGTCATCCCCGCACTTCTGCCCAGCCACACACAGCACCCTCCAGAGCAGACGGGGCATTCTTTGTCCACAGCTGCATTTCCTTTTCTGTAATCCACTGAATTATGGATTGCAATGGCTGCACATTTCTGCAGTATGTAAAACAAAGTTTGGCTTTTAGACAGATACACAAATCCCTTTTGGAAT
The DNA here is from genome assembly GCA_013399895.1 of Serilophus lunatus. Classification (NCBI taxonomy): domain Eukaryota; kingdom Metazoa; phylum Chordata; class Aves; order Passeriformes; family Eurylaimidae; genus Serilophus; species Serilophus lunatus. The sequence goes on from VXBA01005454.1 coordinate 327,002, forward strand.
GGACTAAGGCAGGTCGACCTTTCATTTCTATAAACATCCTGTTATATATTAACCAGGGGTATGTGGAGCACTTGTTTCATAGACAACGTACAATAAAATCACAGAATGCTGCACAGCAACATCCCACCTTTTCCCCCTCCTCCTCCCACAAATTGTCACTTAAATATCTATTTTCAGAACAATTTGAAAGAAGAATATTTACCTTTGAAAACAAATTTTTTGGCAGCTCTCCTGATTCCGCTCCTTTCACTCGATAATGTTGTGGGATGATACTCCCCTGTTCTCTTGTAGTAGGCAATCTGCTTCAGGTGGAGCCCACCACTTTTTCCACTACGAACCATTGCCAATCTGAACAAAATGGACAGAGTTTATCAGGTGAAGCAAATGCCAGAGCAGCACATCTGCAGATTCTACTCATTTCTTTGTAGCTCAGAGGCATCCTGGTAATGTAGCCTCTAACAGGATGTTACACCATTCACTGCCCTGCCCTTGATACCTCCATGCCATCAACTTAAGCAATAAGGAACACAGCTTGAAACACTAATTTTGTCCTAAGCAGAATTGTTTCTGTCAAAAAAGAATTTAAAACCCTCTACTATGTCATGGTATACAGGGACCAGAGAGAAAGGCAGTGTTCTTCTCATTCTTAAACATTTGGGTAGCCCTCAAATGCAGGAGTGCTGGAGACTGGATGTGCCCAAAAATCCATCAAAGCTGAAAAAACTCCACATAGACAAATAGGAAAAGAAACCAACTTCCCAAATAGAAACTGGGAGGAATTTATTTTGTTCATTAGTCCATCTGACAATTAGATTCTAAAGTTCCAAATCAGACTCTGCATGCAAGGTAGCAATCCATTACTTGACATGGTCTGACTTCCTTGATTACATTAATGAGCTAGAATGTCACTAGTAAAACAGATCACTGATAGACGAAATATTTGGGTATTGCAAGAATAGCATCAAAATAATTAGCTAATAGTGAAAATCAGAAATATTCAGGAGCAGAAATATTCATGCAGGCTCTACATGATTTCAGTTAATTTTTTTTTTGTCCAAATCTGTTCCAGCAGCAATGAACACGAAGGGGAAGCAGCAGTTTGATCCTGCTCTCAGGATCAAGCAGGTTCAGGCTTGGGGGCCGTGTCATAATTTCATAGTGAGTGCTGGTTATCCACAGCACTAAGCAAATTTCTTCCTTATCCTGCCAGTGTCCCAGTGCTGGACTGTGACAGCAGACAGCTGCTAAAAAGAGTAATTAATTTGTACCTGCTAAGTGGCATATAATCGTGGGGAAGTGACAGTATCCAGTCCCTCTGGAACGCATGAGATCTCAATAGGCAGCAATGCCACTGGAAAGTGAATTGTATAAAGCAAAATATCTATTTTTCAACTTATAGATTCACACCCACCTTCACTATGCTGGTGCTGGGTAGGAGGCAAAGACCTATTAAAAGTGATTATGCCTGCTTTTATTCACTCCATTTCTCCCAGAAAGTAAAATGCCACATATTATTTATGGAATTCGGCATGTGCAGCTGGGGATAAGCACAGTCCTGTTATCAATGTCAAATGTATGCCAGGCACTTCACATTCAACATGTGAGGAGACCTTTGCCCCACTGAATAATTCATTTTGCACAGTCTAGAGCTGGCTTTCAAAACCGGCCAAGTCTCTTGAGTTTAACAAAATGAGCAACAAGATACATCTGAGCAGGACCACACCTGACACTTCAGCTAGACAGAAACCTCATTCCTGCAATGGTAGTTTGTGCTTTAAGAGTTTAGGAAAGAGGTTAGGGAGGCCAACAAAGACAGAATGCATTATGTAGCATCCATATATATATTAATTTAGTAGGATCCTGATGCAGCAAACTCTTAAGTGGTTCAATAATCTGCTGGGTTGTTGCCTAAGATGACAACATTATACAAGCTTCTTTCCTGGACGTTTTGTTTCTTGAGTCCCCTACTGAACTTCTCCTCCAACAACTATTTGTCTTAAAAACAAACAAAACAACCCTGAAAATAATGAACGATAAAATCTTCCGGCTTTGTCGCCTTATTCAGATAATTCATATGCTGTGTCTGTCAACAGAGCCTAAACATCAGAGATAACAAGTTCAGCAATCAACTTCCAGTACCTTTGAAGCTGGAAAAGAATGCACTGCCTCGCAGCCAAGGGAAGTATTTTGGCAAAGAGAATGAAACCTCCACACAACCAGACCCCTTTTTCCTTCAGTGCCTCAGCCAGAAGACTCACCCCTGCTAAAACGGCTATTTCACGCCAGTTTTGTCCTACACACTGTCACAGTTCTGACCGAAACACTATTTCTTCCAGTCTGCCTTCTGACCAGTTCCCCTAATTCTGTCTGCAGTTCCTGTGAGGAACAGGAGTTTCCCAATAGAGCCCTGAATCCCAGAACGGTTTGGGTTGGCACCGACCGTCACCCCCCCCCCCACCACCACC